>CBMN010035988.1:0-11841 GCA_000582825.1 Hordeum pubiflorum
TTATCGAAAAGGGCTACAAACGATCCCCTACACTTGTGGGTTATCAACCAGAAGGAGTATGTCATAGTGGATCTGAAGGCCATTCATAAAGCGCAAGGAGAACTAATCAGGAACCTAAGGACTGAGCTGCATGAGTTGAAGAAGGATAGGAATATCAATGGACTCAAGAAGGAGATGTATGTGCTAAGAATGAACTCCAAGACCACCAGATGGATAAGAAACAACTAATCAACGAGAAGCTTGAGGGGATTATGGAGAGGGATGACCTCAAGAAGGGGAAAGATTAGTTGTAGATAGCCATTTCTGAGCTGACTAAAGTTGGAGAAATTCACAAGGGCAAGATGAAGAAGATCAAGGGGATTTGTGATGAAGATTCTGTCATTGAGCTTAGTGTCTGGGACTTAGTATACTCTAGTGTTGTTGTATGTAGTGTGCTACCTATCTATCTACTTTTCTTTATGTTGTTGTAAGCACTATGATACCTATCTATTTTTTAGAATTGTTATCAACACTATGATATCTATCTATATTGCTGGTTTGCAATAGTATGAACTATGCATGACGTCTAGTTTGGGTCCTATCTATTGTTGTATGCACTATGTTGCCTATCTAAATTGTTTGTGTGGACTATCTATGGAGTCCACTTATCTGTCATGTTGTTACAAAGATGGATCACACCAAGGATCAATAACATGCACATAGAAGTAGCAAAAGACTTGTGATAGGCAAATTGAAACAAACATCACAGCAAAGACCCATAACATGCACCTGAAGTATAACAAGTTGCATATCTTGCATTAGTGGGCTGAAGAAGTACAATTCATACAAGTGGTTCATAATAGAGGTAACATCAAGAATCACAACAAGGACCCATATGATTGCTTGCTAGCTAGCCTAACAGTTGACCACATTGTTTGCATTAGGAATTACAAACTAAGATGAGTAGATCTACAAAATACACCACCAACATAATTAGCTTCTTGGTGTTCCATGGCCTGTTATATATATTGGCCTAATATATAGTTAGTATCCAAGTCACCACCTCATCACTCCTCTAGGATGAACTCAATCTTCTGAAACTTCTCCTTGCTACCATGCCCACCTTTAAGCAAATCAACAATCACTCGGGGTGTGCATTCGATTTTTCTTTTTGATTCAGTTTATATGGTTTTTATACTTTGATTTATACGGTTTTATACATAGATACTGTTCGGTTTCGGTAATAACCATTTAATTTCGGTTCGGTTTCGGTAATAACCAAAATAACCAAAGTTGACGCAAACTTGTATATAAATAATATTTTGGTCACATTATTCGGTTCATGTATGTAGGTTACATTTTATTGTGAGAACTATGTACATAGATTGGGTCATTAGATGACAGACATGATTTAATCATCAGCATTAGATGGCAGTAGATGTGAGAGATTGGGGGATGGTCCACATGATTTGGTCTCAACATTAGAATAAATGGCAGCAGATATATGATTGATTGCATGAGGGACGGAGCAGAAAAAGGAAAGAGAGAAAAATCCTGCATATCTCCAACGACAACGAGGCCACGACTCGGGCCGATCCTCTGAGTCCCGACAAAAGTGATCGATTGTGCCCCTAAAAAAATAAGCGATCAATTGCCTGGGACGATAGGTAGCATCGTAGCGCTACGCGTGTGCGCTCGACAAAGCAGCTATATGGGTCGGATACTTTAAGCCCAAACAAGCAACACATGCGCCCTGTTGGTTGGTTCGAGCTGCAACGATTTGGTACCACCTCGCTTATCGAGCTGCAGCACGGTGGGCGAATGGCTATAAAAGAAGGGGTAGCGAAGTGCTCAGCTCATATTGTCGCACATTAAAGCGAACTTCGGTTCTTTCAGTTTAACCGAACGGTTTTCGATTTTTAACCAAAAAAACCGAATGTTAAATGGTTTCTAGAATTGGAAACTGAAACAGAAACCATAACGTAAAAAACTGTAATTTTAGTTCCATTTGTTTTTTCGGTTCGGTTTTTGGTTTTTCGTTCGGTTTTGCACACCTTGAGCAATAACACTCTCAAGCTTCTTCCTCTCCTCATGAAGAAATCCTTGTCCTCCTTGAACTCCTTCATGGCCACCTGATGATATCTTCCTGAGAAGTCAGAATGCACCTCCGCTCATTCGCCGGCCTCATCTTCTCCATCTCTAGCTCCATCTTACACTGCCCTCTAACTCTGAAAGTTTTTTCATCACATCTTCAACATGCTTTGTTGCATTCTCAAGTTTTATATGTTGCACCTTTTATCTTGCTAATCAAAAACTTGAGCAACTTCATCAACCATATCACTGTATTGCTTGCAAAAGAAGTCATTGTGCTTCTCTAGTTTGGCATAAAAATCATAAGCCTGTCTATCCATCACCCTTCGAGAGTTCTGTTCATGAAACATATCCCAGAGTTTTATCAGGTACCTCTGAAGTATGACAGGCCAGGGAGGACCATCAACCCACTCAATCACTCCATAGTTAATACCACCCTGTAAATAATGTATAATTCAGTCGACACTAGCAGATTCAGTTAGCACTAGAAGATTCAGTTAATACTAGCAAATTCAGTTAATACTTGCAATCCAGCCAACACTACCAAGTTCAGTTAACACTATCAAATTCAATCAACACTAGCAAGTTTAGTTAACACTTGTAGATTCAATTAAAAGTAGCAACTTCAGTTAACACTTGTAGATTGAGTTAAAAGTAGCAATTTCAGTTAGCACTAGCAAATTTATTTAACACTTGTAATTCAGTTAACACTAGCAAATTCAGTTAGCACTACCAGATTCAGTTAACACTAGAAAATTCAGTTAACACTTGTAATTCTGTCAACACTAGAAAATTCAGGTAACACTATTAGGTTAGTTAACACTGGTAGATTTAGTTAAAAGTACCAAATTCAGTTAGCACTAGCAAATTCAGTTAACACTTGTAATTCAATCAACACTAGCAAATTCAGTTAGCACTAGCAGAGTGAGTTAACACTAGCAAATTCAGTTAACACTTGTCATTCAGTAACACTAGCAAATTTAGTTGACACTATTAGATTCAGTTAACACTAGCAGATTCAGTTAAAAGTAGCAAATTCAGTCAACACTAGCAAATTCAGTCAACAGTAGCAACTTGAGTTAACAGTAACAAGTTCCGTTAACTACTACTACTACCCACATTCAGTCAAAATTAATATAGTGAACAACTTAATACGAGAGCACATTCAATTACAGAGGACATTCAGTAAACAATAAGAACATAAAATGTTGTCTGCTTAGCACAGATATAGAATCATCTACTTATGTTTATGCCATTAAATTCAACGCATTTCTTGCCCCCTAAACTGGTGAAGCTTGAGGGGAGCGAGAGCGAGAAATAGAGTGGGAGCGAGCGAAAGTGAGTGAGAGCCCGCACTGTTTCCTTTTTGAGGACCGATTGACCAGCTCAGTCGGTCCCGCCGTTAACGGCAGTGGCGGAGGACGGACAAGAGTTGAGGTAGGGCGGGCTTTGGTCACTCATCATCAACAACGCCACCGCATTGATGCGCTGCCTTGCGCTCAGCCTACACCGGCCAAATCAAGGTAGGGCGGCCGCCAGGCCTTGCCCTATCAGGTCCTCCACCCCTGGTTAACGGCGGTTATTGCTTCGCCGTCCATCAGTAGCCACACGGCCGCTTTGGACACCCGGGAAGAGAGGGTGCTGCTAGAGCAAACGATCCATCATTTTTTCATCATTGGACAGCTAATATGCATCTGAGCACTCGCACGAATGTGGAAGGTTGGACAACTAATACACGTCTTACTAGCTCTACATAACATCTTAGCACTAGCGATCCCATGTATTGCCTGTGCATTGCATGGATATGGACGGTTGGACAACTAGTACTTCTTACTACTTCTACATATCACTGAGCAGAGTGGTTCACGCATCTAAGCATTAGCAGGAATTGTTCTCTCCACGCACTGCTATTTTGAGCGGCGAGATTTTTCTTTTGTTGAGACGTGAGTGGTGACCTTTCATATTACCTGATTGGACACCAGAAATCCCCGATCCGTTGCTATGAATCAGTGCCCTTTTTTCTTTTCTTTCTGAAACGGTTAAAGGTACCGTCATCAAGCTGGCGAAATTTCCACTCGATCTACGTATAGGCAGGCATATACCTAGCAAGTGTACCACGCCAGGAGCAAAACAAGTTAGCAACGTACTCTACACGGGTGCTAAGATTGAACACCGGCCGGCTCGATGAAACGCTAGCTTTGAAACCTAAAGACGCTACGTACTATAAGTAGCTAGCTACGTGACGGTGCCTTGTGACTGATTGCCTGCCTGCATTGTTGACTGATTAATAAATATTAGTAACATGTTTATAGCGCCCAAAAAATAATACTAACATGTTTTGAGACAACTAGAACAGTACACACTTCCATTACGGTACTAATTAATAAATACTACTAGTAACATGTTTATAGCCCAAATAAGCTACTGACATAGCATTACCTGCCTGCATATTGGTGACTGATTAATAAATATACTAACATGTTTATAGCACAATAAAGACATCATCTCCTTGATTTCGATCCCTATTTTTTTTTTTTGAACACCGCCTGCCTGCACATAGTCTAGTTGCATCCTGCCGTGCAATTCCATTCGTGCCCCTGTAGAGCATACAGGAAGAATTATATTTAAGGCCTGGCTCACACCTGCAGGGAAGCATTGGTTAGACAAGCTGAGTCTACTACTAGTACTGGGTGCGTGTGTGGGAGAGATACCGCTAGAGAAACGAAGGAAGAGAGAGACCGAGAGGATGAGCATGGTGACCATGGTGTCCATGGTGGCCGTGGGGTCAGCTGCGGCGGCAGTCTACTTCTGCGTAGCTGCGTTTCTGAGCAGGCGGCGGCGCGCCAGGGACATCTTCCGTCGGCAGGGGATCGACGGCCCTCCGCCGTCGTCGTTCCTGAGGGGTAATCTCTCTGAGGTGCAGGCGAGGGCCGTTGCTTCGGAGGACGGCGGCGCTGGCCCGTGGGACCTCCACGTGAACGCCTTCAACGACTACTCCAAGAAGATATTCCCCTTCTTCGACAAGTGCAGGAACGCTTACGGTATGCATACTATGCCCGTGTATCTCTTGTTCTACTTGAATTAATCGCGCCTGCCTCATGAGAGTTGAGCTAGCTAGCTAGTTCTGATTTGCATTGACACGCTTGCTCGTACTACTCTAGTTATAATTCAGGCAACTTATTTTTTCTGTGTTTGAACTTTGCATATAGAGAAAACAAATAAACTGACGATTTTCCTCCTGTCGTGTGTCGTGCAGGGGACACGTATCTGTTATGGCTCGGGCAGCGGCCGGCGCTGTACGTGACGGACCCGGAGCTGATCCGGGAAATTGGACGGTGCGTCTCGCTGGACATGGGCAAGCCGACGTACCAGCAGAAGGGCCAGGAGCCCTTACTCGGCGCCGGCGTCCTCAAGGCCAGCGGCGCCTGCTGGGCGCGCCAACGCAAGGTCATCGCGCCCGAGTTCTACATGGCCAAAGTCAGGGGCATGGTGGGGCTCATGGTCGGCGCGGCGCAGCCGCTTCTGCGCTCGTGGGAAGCCGCCGTCGACGGCGCCAAGGCCGGCATCGCGGCAGTAGACGTCGACGCCGACATCCGCAGCTTCTCCTTCGACGTCATCTCCCGTGCCTGCTTCGGGAACGACCACTCCACGGGGAAGGAGATCTTCCTCCGGCTCAGGGCGCTGTCGCCGCTCATGTCCGATCCCAGCGTCATGTTCACCATCCCGCCGCTGAGGTTTCTCCCGACGGAGAAGAACCGGAGGATCTGGAGGCTCACGCAGGAGATCCGCTCACTGATTCTGGCAGTCGCGAGAGGGCGTCGGGCGGCGACCGGGATTTCTCCTGGCCCTGACTTCCTGCGGTCCATCATCGACAACAGCGGCGACCAGCCGCGGCCGGACGACTTCGTGGTGGACAACTGTAAGAACATCTACTTCGCAGGCCAGGAGACGACTGCAGTCACCGTCACCTGGTGCCTCGTGCTGCTCGCAGCCCACCCGGAGTGGCAGGACCGGGCGCGCGCCGAGGTGCTCGATGTCTGCGGCGGCGCCGCCGGCGCCGCGGCACCGGACTTCGACATGGTCTCCCGGATGAAGACGGTGAACATGGTGGTGCAGGAGACGCTGCGTCTGTTCCCGCCGTCGTCGTTCGTTGTACGGGAGACTTTCCGCGACGTTCGGCTGGGCCAGCTGCTCGCGCCCAAGGGCACTTACTTGTTCGTGCCGGTCTCCACCATGCACCACGACACCGATGCCTGGGGCCCGACAGTGCGCCAGTTCGACCCATACCGGTTCCAGAACGGGGTGGCGGCGGCGTGCAAGCACCCGCAGGAGGCGTTCATTCCGTTCGGCCTCGGCGCGCGCACCTGCCTAGGCCAGAACCTCGCGATCGTCGAGGCCAAGACGCTCCTCGCCGTCATCCTCACGCGATTTTCCTTTGCTCTATCGCCGGACTACAGGCACTCCCCGGCGTTCCGGCTCATCATCGAGCCGGAGTTCGGGCTGCGCCTCCTCATACGCCGTGTCGAAGGTACTACTTAGGGCCAGTTCTTTTCTAGCTTATTTTGAGCTTTTAGAATAAGCTGTTTCCACCCAACTTATTCTAGAAGCCCAAACTTAAATTTTATTTTAGAAGCCCACTAGTTGATCTTTAATTAGTAGGCTTATAAAATAAATTTTTAGTTTGGCCTTCTAGAATAAGCTTGGTAGGGGGCAGCTTATTTCCACAGCTCCAAATAAGCTACAAAAGAACTGGCCCTTAGGACGCTTGCAATTGATACGGGGAGCTCCTATTAGGCGTTGTAGGCACCCGTTTGGAGAAGGGCGCCTGTAGCGACCGGCAGTGGGCCGCAGCCCATTAAGGATTGTATTTGCGAGTTTGAATATGTTCTTGAAATAAAATAATTATGGGTTTATTAAGAAATGTTCGTGGGTTCAAAAAGATCATAAGACACGAAAAAGGAATGAAAATAAAAATGTTCAGCAAATTTCAAAAAACAATCATCCAATTTTAAAAATGTTTATCAAAATTTGAAAAAAGTTCATTGAACTGAAAAAAGTTCACAAATCTTTAAAAAGCTCATCAATTTTAGAAAAGATTCATCGATTTTTAGAGAAAAGTTCATCAATTTTAAGAAATATTCATCAAAATTTGAAAATAGTTCCTTGAATTTTAAAAAAGTTCACAAATCTTTAAAAAGTTCATCAATTTTAGAAAAGGTTCAGCAATTTTCAGAGAAACGTTCATCAATTTTAGAAAATGTTCATCAAAATTTGAAAAAAAATCATCAAACTGAAAAAGTTCACAAATCTTTAAAAAGTTCACCGATTTTAGAAAAAGTTCATCGATTTTCAGAGAAAAGTCCATCAATATTTAAAAATGTTCATCATTTTTTTTAAAAGTTCATCGATATTCCGAAAAGTTCATAGAATTTTCAAAAAAAAGTTCTTCAAAATTTTAAAAAGGTCATTGATTTGAAAAAATGTTGTTTGAAAAAAGGTTCATCCAAATTGAAAAAGGTTGTGCTTTTTCAAAAAAGAAAAAATGAAATAAAAATAAAATGGAAAAGAAAAACAAAAAAGAGTAAAGAAATGAAGAAAAAAAGAAAAAGAGAAAGAACAAGCAAAAGCCAGTCCTGAAAAAACCTACCGAAAAAAACCCCAGGTAGGAAGCTTCTAGAAGCTTCACAAAACCGAAGAAAGCTACCTCCCGTTCGAACCTAGATGGGCCAGCCCATTTACGAATGTTGCACGCGCTAGTTAACAAAATGCACGTTAACCGGAGCCTGCAGCAGCGCTAAATAGGATTTGCCATTGATACGTGCATCTTCAAGGACATCTGGAATCCAAGATCAAATTGGGCTTTGTTAAGCCTAACGATGGAGTAGTTAGCAACACATGAGAAAAAAAGCAAAATAAATTACGAAAACACCAACTGGACATCAAAATGTAGCATGATTTTCTACTCATAATACAAGAAACAAAAGGGTGTAGACTTTTAATTTTTGACAAATCAAATTTACGAACGATCGGAAAATATGTAACAGATCCGAATGACTCGGGAGTCGGTCGATCCCGTGCGAACGTAGATGGTTTTCATGGGGAGCGATCAATCCCTTTTTTAGAGGTGGGCGGTTTTTACGGGATCTTTAGCCATTCAATCCCGATTTTTCTAACGTGGACGAGGGATGCTTAGAAGGGAAACACTTCTATGCGGCGTGCCGTCCGAAAGTTTGGCCGGTCGCGTCAACAAGCACAGCGGCCCATGATTCTTATTACGGCACATAAATACAGCGGACCCACACGCGAACCAAATCTGGTGCCTTATCTCTTCCTCCTTTGTTCTTCTCGGCCGTTTCTTCTACCTCCAGCCGCCACGACTCTTCTCCTCCATAGTCTTCCCCACACAGCTCGCAACTCCACAAGCTCTCTCACCGGCGGCGACATGCTCGCGTGGGAGAAAGCGTCGACGACGGGAACGTCTACCTCTGACGGCGAGTTGCAACCAAATGGACACGACTTTTTTTGCTGCCTCCGCTTCCCTCTTGTTGCTGCCTCCACACACACTGTTGTGAGGTCGACGCTCACGATGATGCAGCAGTCGTCATGGATGTGCCCATACACAACTTTGTTTTTCTTTTATGGAGTGCTGCAACCGGCCGCGGAAGATGCTACATCCGGTGGCGAGGGATGTTACAACCGATAATTATTTTTGCTGGAACCAAATATTAGATTTGTCGTTGTTTTTTGTTTGCTGGAACCGGTGTTTTGTTTTGCTACTACCGGCTCCTTCATTTGCTACTACCGGCGACGACATTTTTTTACAACACATGTTCGTGAGGATGATGCAACATCGACGACGAGCGTCAACATTTTTTTTCTGCAAACCATGATTTTTTTTGCTACAACCTGCATCAGGTTTTGTTACCACCATACACTACGATCGGCCGCCGTTGGTATTATTTTTGCTACAACCACATCAATTTTTTCCTGCAACCGGCAACCAAGGAAGCTACATCCGGTAAATAGTTTTGCTACAACGACGACGGCCAGCCACAGCGACGATTTTTTTTTGCTAGTACTGTTACACTTTTTGCTACAACTGTCCGATTCTTTTGCTACTGTAGGCACCCTGAGGGAGAGTACTTGTTTTTGTGAGGGCATCGCCGACGGTGCTCCGACTGGCGACCGGCGCCACTGGAAGCTGCGGCCGCCGCCCCCGGAGCTGCGACCGTCGCCACGAAGAGCTGCAACCCACGGGGTGAAAGTTTACAGCATGCATGGATACGGTGACTGGCGGCGAATGCGGCATCCAGCAGCACGGGACGGCAAAGGGAGGAGGTCCAGATGACAGGGTGGTCGCCGGCGACCGGGAGGACGTCCAGGCAGAAGGTAGCAGCGCCCGCGTGCAGCGCAGTGAGGAAGAAGAAGTTGAGAAAGTCAATACGCGCAGGATCAGACGGCTGAAGCTCGCTCCATCGGATGGTTGGGACGCGACCGGCCGAACGGTTGAGCGCACTCGCCTAGTTAGAATCGCAATCTTTTCGCTGTTCGGCGGGTGTGCAACCAGTTTTTTTAGACGTCTTGCTTGGGCTAGATGGATCAATTCAGATATGTAGTTAATTAATGTAAAAAATTTGCCCATTTTAGGATTTGAACTCGGTGGCTTCATTAAGACTTTAGCCAACTTATCCACTCCGGTCTGCTTCAAGAAACACACTCAACCATGCAATCTTTGTTGTCCATTTGCTAGTATAATTACCATATGTTTAAAAAAAAATCTACAATTAAAAAGGTTAACCGTCAAATGCTAGAAATTTTGTAAGAAATACGAATGACTTTCATACCACTCAATCGGGTTCCCACGCGCGCTGATGCGCTCTATTCCCACTTGATTTTTCCTCTCGTGTCCAGTCCTCTGTTTTTCCGATTCTCCGTGTGGTTCATGTATGTCAAGTTGGGCCGTGCACGATGATTGTTAAAGGTTTTCTCATGTACATATGTATGCTTTTACGTGCGATTCTACATGGTTCTATAGTAGACATGATAACTTGCGTACGAAAACCGGTAATTTTAACCTAGAGAAAAAGTTATTGAAACATGCCCCCGTACTTTTTATGTAAATAGCATGATAATTTAGGCATCAAAGAGGTGATAACTTGCATACATACACCAAGGGGTAATTTTGGCCCAGGGAATAAGTTGTTGGAAAACACCCATGATAACTTATTTGTATATCGCATGATAATATACGCGTCGCAGACCTGATAACCTAGGCACAAACAACACGATAAGTTTAAGCCGAAGAAAAGATTTTAAAAACATACCATCTATAACTTTTTGTGTAAATAGCATTATAATATAGTCTTTCGAACCTGATAATTTAGGTACAAACACCATGATAATTTTGACCCATGAAAACAATGTTCAAAACATACCACCAATAACTTATGTGTAAGTATCATAATAATATATGCTCCCGAACATGATACCTTAGGTAGAAACACCATTGATAGCTTTGACCCATGGAAAATTTTTATTGAAAACATACTCGGATAACATCTGTGTAAATAACATGATAATATAGACTCTTGGACCTGATAACTTACATACAAACATCACTATAACTTTGATCCGTGCAAAAAAATTGTTGAAAACATACTTGTGTCTAAATAACATGGTAATATATGAATATAATAACTTTTGATCCAGAGAAAAAGGTCATCGGAACATGCTAATATGGGATATAGTTTAGAAAGTCTGGCCCTGATGGATTTTTTTGAAAACGTATTTTAAATCGAACAAATGGTTTGAGCTACAAAATATTTTATAAAATTTTGAAATAAAGAGAATCTACGATGACATTAGCTTTTTTGCACTTTCAGTGCATTTGAATATGGGGAGAAAGTTGGAAGAAATCATTTACATGCTCATAATTTGCCTATGTAAACATCATGGTAACTTATGTATGATAGATGTGATAACTTGCATACCCCATGCGTGATAACTTTTTACCCGAAAAATTCGTTGGAGCATATCAACATGGGATCTTATTTAAAGGTCTGGTCGCGACGGTTCTTTTATGTTAAAATATTTTTTTGATCAAACTGACTACAAAACATTTTGAATTCTAAATTTCTTTGGTATTTTGCTGATGCATCTTTATGTTTCATATGTATGTATGCATGTATGCAGACTTGGATACAAATTAGAGACCAGCTCACACGACGTTGCTCGCACTCACTACTACTGCTTTTTGAAATCATTCAGATGTATTACAATATGCCGAACGTGTGGTAGTTACTAAAGTCCTTTAATTTGTACAATTTCTTGAATTTTTTACATCGGTAACTACGATTTACCATAGGTCAACAATTGTTTCTGCCTAACGGTTGGCTAGAGTATAATAAGGGCCAGTTCCTTTAACAGCTTAAAATCTAAGTCGTCTCCTTCTCAGTTTTTGTCATAAGTCGGCTCTCTTATAAACTGGGACTTCTAACTTACTTTTGGGATAACTAATTTAGAAGTCTCAATAAATTTCGAAAACAACTTATTTTTTAAGCTGGGAAGAGACAACTTATTTTTTTAAGACGCCAAAAAGAACTGGCCCTAGATTTGATTTTGTACGACTTCTCCTCCTTCGTTAGTGATACGTCCCAAACGTATCTACTTTCTCAAACACTTTTGCTTTTCTTTTAGACTCTAGTTTGCATAATTTGAATGGAACAAATCCGGACTAACACTGTTTCAACAGAACTGCCATGGTGTTGTTTT
>CBMN010035992.1:0-23825 GCA_000582825.1 Hordeum pubiflorum
TTTGCGCAACATCTCCTTGACTTGTCTCTCTATTTCATCTTTTTGTTGCGGGGTATAGCGATAAGGGCGCACACTGACTGGTTGACCACCCGAGATAAGGGGAATTTTATGATCAGCCAGACGGCGGGGTGGCAGGGTGGATGGCTCCGCGAACACATCCTTATATTCTTGGAGAACCGTGACCACCTCTGGAGGAAGTTGGTTGGGAGTTGGAACAGTATCTGTCACAGGGCATAATTCCTTCTCTTGGTTTACACGCTTGATCTGAACTGCATGTTGGATTGCCCCCCGATGCAGCAGTCCTTTCAATTTCCCTGCTGAGACGGGTTTAAGAGTCTGATTTGTGTCTTGAATGCCTCGTAAGGAGATGTGGCGCCCTTCGTGAGTGAACTTCATCCACTTCTTGTGCCAATGAACCCACATAGGGATGTGCTGCTCGAGCCAATCTGCGCCAATGATGATATCGTAACAGCCGAGGGGAAGCACTTTCATGTCTTGGCAGAAGGTATGGCCTTGGGTCCACCAGGTGAGCTGGTTCACCATTTGGGCGCTCATCAGTGTCCCCCCTCCTGCAATTACATACGAGGCTGGTTTTGTTTGTTGGACGGAAAGCTGTAACTCGTCCACTATTGCAGCATCCACAAACGAGCAATTTGCGCCAGAGTCAACCAAAATCAGCACTTCTCGGTTGCCAATTCGACCATGGAGACGCATGGTGCGTCGCTTGACTTGCGGGGTCGAGCCACTGTCACCGGCCAAAAGCATTACCTCTTCATCCGAGCTGGAATCTGATAGATGCTGAGGATCGGGAGGATCATCTAACTGCAAAACCTCCAGTAACTCTTCCATGCCATGAATGGGCACCTTATCAGGACATTTGTGGCCACGTGCCCACGGATCACCACAAGTGAAGCAGAGATTCTTCGACTTGCGATAGGCACGCAGAGCTTCCAGCTTTTCCGACCACTTCCGCGAGTCCTCTGGAGCTGAAACCACTTTGTTCTTTTCTGCTGCTGATGATTTGTTGTAAGAGCGTGAGCCATGCTTCATAGCTGACAGAGACTTGTCATGTTCCACCTCGACTTCCTGCAACAAGGCCAAACAACTAGCAGTATCCACACTTTCAGGACGGTGTAAAACAACAGCAGAACGAATGTCGGGGTGGAGCCCGGCAATGTAACGCTCTACGAAGAGCACCTCATGTGTATGTGGATCAGCTAACAAAATATGATGACGAAGAGTGTCAAATTTGGTAGTGTAATCAGCTACAGACCCTATCTGACTCAATAATAACAACTGACGCATATAGAACTGATGCTTATCCTTGCCCCATTTTTCTGCTACTGCTGCACGCAATTCATCCCAATGCTGGAGGTGTTTGCGTTTTTGGGCCATTTTGTTCCAAAGTGCAGCGTTGCCGATCACATTCAGAGAGGCGAATTCAACCTTCATATGGTACACCATAAATGTCAAAATACAGCTCGCAATTGTCGAGCCATACTTGATAGTCCTCCCCATCAAACTTGGGGAAGTCCATCTTCGGTGTACTACCGAAGGAGGAACGACCCGACTGCGCCGATCGACGGTCGCCATGGACAAACTCTGAATCGAACCCCGTACGGGTGTTTGAGGACAACCATGAGCCGGAGGCAGCTGAGGGAATGAAGGATCCCCAAAATCTGGCCTCCGTGGAGTTGGATGCACGCCGTGCCCTTGGGGCCGATCCGTGCCCGCCGTGCGCACCTCTACTGTAGGAGGCGGCGCCGAAGAGGAGGACGGATCTGGAGGTACCGTGGGACGCGGTGTGGAAGATTCCAACGCGCGCAGGCGCGTGGACGCGTCCTCGGCCTGGAGCTGCAGGAGCGACGCCGAGGTGTTGAGGGTGCGGGTCGTCTCGTCCATCGTCCGCATCCAGGCCGTGATGCCCTTGAGCTGCTCCGCGATCTCGTCGAGCTTGGTGGTGGTCTCAGCGTTGTGCTGCTCGATTGACCCCATCGCCGCCGCGAGCTGCGCTTGAACGACGGTGGGCGGTCTTCTCTTGGGCGCCAGATCGACGCCCGGATCGGGCGTTCCTACCGAAGGATGGGGATTACGGCGGCGGAGCGAATCCACCACCAACCGCGATCGGACTGACGGATCGAGCCGGAACCGGGGAGGATCGATGACAACTGATACCAAATGTTATGATCCTGCTAGGGTTCTTCCTCTATTACAGATCAGAATCAGGATACAAGAGGAACTGGGAGAAGAAATGCCTAAGGGGAAAAATGTTCTGTTCTCGACCCTCTCTCTTCTGTTCTCTCACCTCTTATCTTCCTCCTACCTGGTTGCTTCTCCGCGTTGGACAGCTTGCTGGGCTCGCCAGGCCCTGTCCAGCTGGCGATTGCGTCGGGAGGCCTTGGGCCGTCTTCCTGGGCTGGGCCACCACATAACAGGTAGGGTCAATGAGAATTTATCGCCGATTATACGCTGACTAGGCCTAGGTGCCATGTTAGCACACAATAGGACGCGGCACGTTACAAGACCACCCGCCCTACAAAAGCAGCTCGAACGTAGAAATGACGACTCATCAAACTAAAATGCAGCAATAGCTGGGAAACACAAAAAGGCCGATCTTTTTTTTTTAATCTCTGCCTGTGGTTGTGAGATTTCAGTCCCCGTGTGTACTTAATTGGCATTGTGCGCTTGGACGATCATTAGACATCGGGCAGGGACAAGCTGAAAGCTGTAGTTAGTTACCGGTCTCCTATGATTGCAATCGATGTTGCTTCAGCTCATTTTTGAGTTCAGATTTCAGTGAGGTGACCTGCTTAAAGCTGGAATCATAACAAGCTCAGATCCTCCATCTCAACACAATGCCAGCCTTCACCTACTGTTAAGTTGTACCTACCGGCATAATTCAAACTTCTGTCCCATTATCCTTGTCTATGAGTGAAACAGAACGCAAAATGCCGTCCAACTGATGTTATGATCATATACGCCGCAACAATCCGAACCAGAGTAATACAGGGTACTCTTGTATTCTAAAAAAGAGATCTACCGTAATATGAATTCAGAGTTTTTTTTAGAGTCCCTGCTTTTTATAGAAAGCGAAGGCTCCAGCTGGGAAAAACAGTCAAAATTCAGAGTTTCAGATAACCCAAGCATAAAGCAGAAAACTGACTGGTACACCGTACAGCACAAACACAAACATCTTCATGCGCAAAAATCAATTGGGTCTCTGACACTAAAAAGACCGAACTGTTTTGTTGCCTCATGCACAAAAATCAGTTTCATCTTTGCCTCTAAAAGGACTGTAATGTTTTGTCGCAACTGTTGTGGGGGCATACATCTATGTATACGAGCAACGTACAATCTAGTAACAGAGGTAAGAGTGTATTAGCATGAGATATACATGGAAAATGCCTAAGAAAAACCGCCCTGTGTGTACAAGAGTAAGAAACTTCTGAAAGTGTCAGCATGTTAGCAGCCATGTGATGCCCCCCTCCAAACAACACCCAATCTAATACAACGAACCTGGAGCTAATTTCTGCCTCCTCTACCCTGTGTGTCCTTACTGTGATGGAACTCCAACTCCTAGACTCACCTCAGTTTTGCTTCTTCCCGCCAGCCAAAATGCGAGAGATTTGGAGGCCTCGGGAGAATGCCTGGTTGAATAACAGCCTCGTCTGGAACTCGGAGACGAAAGGGAACCATGCCAGAACCGCCACCGGCACGAAGATCACGATCCCCATAAGGTACTCGTACCCCCTGGACAAGGCCTTCACAGATCCCCACAGTTCTAAAGCCTTCACCACTGGCTTGCTTGCCTGTGATATCTGTTGCAATGATGCCGAACGGATTAGAGCCAGTGAAAGATGTCAATTTTGATAATAGCAACTTTAACTTGATCAAAATCCTCTCGTTTCTCTCTCCCTTTGAATTGATACTGCTCATCACTCCCGAGTCCTCACGCGGGATAAGCTGGGAGTAAGACCTTAAAACATAACAAAAGAAAAGCTTTGGTGCTGATGATGTACCTGCAGAATGGCCCATCCTGTGGGTGCAAAGGCAAGGAAGCTGGCGAATATGTCACCAACTGTAAGGTGCAGAAGGGTGAAAAGAATCGCCAAAGTTCCAACAGATCCAATGAACAAGAACAATTTGAGGAGCCGGAACATAAGCTGGAAGTCGGCACTAAATTTCTTTCTTCCCATAGATACCACCTAAGGAAATTGCACCATATCAGCAGCATAACAAGGACATAAACTATAGGCATAAGCCAACAATATGTACTTATTGATTCCATCAACAGCAAGCAAATGAAATTTACCTTGAGGACCAACACTACTGCTACAATGACCAGCCAAGACAGACCATAAATCTGAAGCCACAAAATCAAGTTTGGAAGGGACAGTCACTAAATTGTATCAGTAAACAGTGATTATAAAAAATTAACAAGATCATGTAATCAGTCTCATGAAATCCATTTAATAAAGGATGACTTACTGATATGCTTTTGTTGCCGTTAGCGATATTCAAATGGTACATGATACCATACTGAAACATGAAGAATCGGAGAGATAATATGATTTCCCATATGCGGCCGACTAGGCCTGTTGACAGCAGATGTTCCTGCTCCTCTTCCCACCACGACTCCCAGGCCTTATTGGCCGGCACACCAATCCCGCCACGGCTGCTTATCCATTTGTTCCAATCATCCCAATCATCCACCACCTTTTGCCATTCAAATCCTGATGGGTTGAAGAGGAATGGAGCAAACAGCCATGTGATTACCAAGAACCACATAGATGATGTCAGCAGAACATATGCAGTAGAATCTGTAGCCACATCACCATAGAGCTCATAAACTACAAGTAGTAACATGAGCTCAAGTCCTTTCACGAAATGACTCCTGCTATACATTCTATAATTTTCAGCAAACTTTACATGGCGAACAACAAAGCCTCTGCCAGTTGCTCTATATTTTGCACCGCCGTGGAGGATTGTGCGGCCAAAATAATGTGATTTTGTCCCGAGGGAAAAGGTAAAGAATACTGCACATAGCTGTAGCTGCATGATGATGAAATCCCCCAGGGCGCTTCTAAAACCCCTTTCCAGTCCGATCTCCATAAACATGGGTAAGGCCATCAATAGACCTAGCTGCACAATAGATTGGGACCCCATGGCTGCCTGAAGAGCACGGTTGCCTCTCATTCGTGCTTGCTTCATAATTGCAAACTCAAGTCCACTTAGGGCTAAATAAAGCCTTCCATACAAGAAAACATATACTATTATGACAACCATCTGCACAATAATAAGAACATCAAAAAACATGGACAATGTAAGAAAAGACAAATGTGATGCATGTGGATGTTTTGTACCATTGAGCTGACATAAAATCCCACAGTTGTGAAGTAACATGAGAGCATTCGGAAGAAGTCAAAGCGGTGGCCCAAACGGTAGATATCTCTGCTAAGCACTTGCTCTCCATTGCCACATGCCACTTTGGCTTCAAAGAGTGAAATTTGATTCAACCCGACATCACGTCCTTTTCCAACTTGAATGTACTCGTGATGGGTGACATTTCCTCGCCTCAGAGTTGAGTTGAAACCTGAAAAAGGAAATTTAAGTTTGAGTTGTCCCAGAGCAGAAATGGAAAATGTTGGAATGTGAGTTAATGTGTTAGATAAGAGTAGCATCAGTCCTAATCGAGTTTTAGAGTAATCTGTTTGAGGCCCATATAGGCCCATGTGTGAGTCAGTTGTCAAACCCAGATTGAGTTACATATATGAGGATGTGGATGTCCCAAGGACCTATCCATTCAGAAATTTCCCTCAAAAATCCACAAGTAACAGCTAGAATAGGTGGAAAAGTACATACCAGCAAAAATGTCTTCACTCAAGTTTATACCACAGGAAGCCTTGCTAATTCCTCCTCTTGTAATGTGGAAAATCCTATCAAACACATCAGGATGTCCATAGTGAAAACGTACTCTGCCCAGAAAAGAGAATGTCAGATACATAGCAATGACCAATGACCAATGACCAATGACCAAACCACACAATTTAAATTAACTACATTGTTTAGCTTTAAAAGCTCTGATGCCAGGGAAGTTTCAGGAAACAGCATGTCAGATATAAATCACTTAGACATAATACACATTTTAAATTGACGACATTGTTTAGCTCAAAAAGCTTTACTGACAGGAAACAGCATGTCAGATATACAGCACATACACCATAATACACCCTTTAAATTTACGACATTGTTTAGCTTGAAAAGCTTTGATGCCAGGAAAGTTTCAGGAAACAGCATGTCAGATATACAGCACTTAGACCACAATACACACTTTAAATTGACGACAGTGTTTAGCTTCAAAAGATTTGATGCCAGAAAAGTTCCAGGAAATAGCACTTGGTTGTTTTAATAATTTATGGCTGTATTGCTTCTAATCTCCAACAAAAATGTGTGTGCATTTCAAGGGCTGATAAAAAAAAACATAAGCGCTCATCAAGGAGATAGTCACCATAGATGCTAAGCACTCCCTACTCATATTGCAACATGTAAATGACACAAAATGCTCCATATGATAACTATGGATTGCGCTTAATTCAAATAGGACATATCAAAGTATATTCAGACTTACTTCAACGGATTGGCAAGAACCCTCTGTCCTATTGTCACAAAGCTGGTTTCCTGGTTTGACATAAACCAGGCAAGAGATGACACACTACAATCCAGCAATGTCAGATGTTAGGCATTGATTTGCAATTTTGACAGAGAAAACTAAGTAAAATCTACTGCAAAGCTTAAAACACACCTTCCGGTGAATATGTGTTCACGTACTCCAAGAATTGTTGGAGGACGAATACCATGATTCTCATTGAATTCTTCCAGCAAATTCCGCATTTTCAAAGCTTCCTCCAAATAATTGTCCTAAACAGCATTGATAAGTACAAAAGATAGAATGCAACCTACTTACTAAAAAGGTACTATAACCATGAAGTTCACCTGGTTCATATCAATGGTTTGCAAAGCTTCTCCACGGGTAAAAATGATGGCGTGATTTTGGTTTTCAGGTTTCCCTTCACCTAATTTCGCTGGCCCTGGCAATTTTATGCGGTATATTTCCTTCACAGGACAAAAAAGTACATAACGCACTACTGAGTATTGAGGTTTAAATCAGAACCAAAATGAAAGTTTGAACTCGCTTCACGTAAAATGATTACCTGATACGCACTACTGGGTATTGAGGTTTAAATCAGAACCAAAATGAAAGTTTGAATTCGCTTCACGTAAAATGATTACCTGATCGTGATTGTCAAGAGCTTTTACTAGCACCGAATAGAAGACCTTTTGCACCTTCTCACCATCCCTCTCCTCAACTTCATCAATGTATGCCACGCGGAGACCAGGATAACTGTAGTTTCAAAATCAAACTGAAATTACTTTGCACAGAGGGAAATAACAATTTGAATAAAACTAAGCAATTCAGCAATTTTCCCTCAAGGAACATCTCATTATCAATTGAATGTGAACTAAATATAAACATAACCAAGATTCACATTCTCCAAAGAGTTATACAAGAAAACATTTTTCTCATTGGGGTAGACATGATGTATCTTGCGCTTGGCCAAGTGTTGTATATTAGTTTCTACAACCCCTGTACCATAATACTTGTAGTTGGGAGAGTAGAATATATCATCGAGATCACTTACTGCACCATCAAGTTCAGAATATCTGTTGCGTGTCGATCACCCGACTGTTTCTGATTTCCATAGATCTGGCACGTAGCAACATATGTGAATTTCATATCTGCTATAGCTTCAAGTTGAGAAGACAGAGATCTTTGGCTTTTCTTCTCTTCCTCTGCGGGATCTGCAATGGCTTTATAGCCTTCTAGTATCTCTGCAAACAAAACAGGGTAGATGAACATCCTCAATTCAATGTATAGACCCCTTCCAAGTGTTATATAAGATTGGGTCTAACTTCTAAAAAGATGGTACAGTATGTAGACCTAGTTCTCTTCTCTTGACGGTACCTACATGAAAAAAAAACTATTCATCTCGCTCCCAAAATATTCCCTAAGATCCCCCTTTTTGCACATATTGCGGATGCTCCCCTAGTTCTAAGATATAAAATCAGGAAGTATTTATAAAAGGTACCCTCTCCGTTCACAAATATAATATGTTCTAACTTTATTTATAGACACATTTTAGTGTGTTTGTTCACTCATTAAAGTCCGTATGTAGTCGATATTAAAATATCCAAAACATCTTATATTTATGAACATGTCTAGGAACGCTAAATACATCATGTCTAGGAATGCTCAAATTGGAAGTTGAAGAAGCTCACCAGATTCAGAAGCCATGTCTAGGAATGCTTGAAGCTTCAAAGCTTTCCTATAATACATCATGCCTCTCACTATTCACAATAAGAAAAACATGTAAACACGGAATCAACTAAATGATCCATATTTGACAAGGTTGAAGGGTATGGCCGAAGTACCTGTTCGACAGAGTGTCTGCCCTCTAAGAGAGGCCCAATGACGAAGTTGAAGAACATTTTCTTCATTTCCCCAAACTTCAGTTTCTCTTTTGCAATTAATCCTTTCCATGAAATTATTCCATTCATCTATATAAAAAGAATTATCAAGAATAGAAGACAAAAATCTGGCAATCCTATTCATAAAGACTGTAGGCATTAAAACACATCAAACAGGAAAGGAACCTGGAAAGATCTTCTGCAGGTAGAATATAATTGATACACCATCCTCATTCTCCAGATCAAGGTCGTTTCTTGAATATACAGTTTCCTCACTGTAGTATGGTGTCATTACACTGCGAAGAACAAGTGTCATATGAATCATCTAGATCCCAATCTTTTTCGCTGAAACTCTTATGATCACAGAACAAGTTTAAACATACAGTTTATCAGATAGTTGTTGTTGTGAACTGATAATATATTTCTGGTATTGACGTTGTTGATTTTATTATGAATGCACTTAAAGATGGGTGGCACACATTCTGTTGTACAGGCCTCCACCTGGAAGTTCACCACTTGTTCTTTTTTTTTAGAATTCATCAAACAGAAACAAGTTCGGTTAAAAAATCCCAACATTGATAAGCTTCTCCTTGGTCTTAATGGTGCTTTCCTCTTTCCTGACTAGCACACATTCACAATTCGACGCCCAATTTTTTTCATGTTTTCTATTCTTTCAAACTGATCAGAGTCAAGAACATACCATAATTCAGCCCAAAATATTTCTTGACAAGCAGATATAATTCTTTTTAAGAATCACAGTAAAAGGACCATTAGCCAGTAGCTGCCAGGCTCCAGTGAATCCAGCTAATTTAGCTAGACATTATGATTTCGATACTGCAGTATATTTAGAAAAGTAGATATGTTGAGAAGTTTACATACGAGACAAACCTGAAAGAGAGCATTTTGCGCACTCTAGGTGCACGTGGCATTTCCATGAATAGTGAATTAGTGAAAAATGATATTCTCCGGCGGGCTTCAAGATTTGTAGGCACATCCATAGCCGATTCTTTAACAGTCAAAAGAAGGTACAAGCGCTTAATCTGTAGATAAGGTGAAGTTAGTGAACCTTCTTTGTTACAAAAGTCAAACAAGAATTTGATGTTATAACTTGTTCTTCCCACTGCGCAGAAATTGGTGGTGGGAAAACAATTGCAGGTTTTGTGCCTGTGCCCGCAAAAAGTTGTCTTCTTGAAACTAAATCCTTGTTCCCATGACCAAATTCAGCTAGTTCTCTGTAAACAACACATGTTAAAAAACTATAGTCACCAGTTTTTATGACAAGGCACGTGTATGATTATAATGGGTGCAGAAGGTATTACTTGATCTCATTGACCATCATATCCCTCGTGATCACTTCCAGCATGTCTTGAAGCAACAGCACTACATTATCAAATTTTGAGGCATCTCTTTCTTTCTGCAGATGTGATCACATAATCGTAGCAATAATCGAACGTGTTACTTGTCTAAAAGAATATGAAGCAGTGCAATCTTCAATAGGGTTGGTGTTCAGTAGAGGTAACAACATTGCTTACCAAGGTGGATACAAGTTCCACAAACTTCTTGCAAAGGACTGGCAATGTGCTCATCCTAAAATTGGCAAGGAATGTATTCTTTGCGATGTTAGCTTCAATCTCTTTGATTATAATGCCAATAATCCTGTTGAAGTTAATGAACAAACATGTCAGTAGAAGATCAAGATAACAGTGAACATGCAATGATAAAGAGCAATGTAGTAAAAAAGCCAACTAACATGAAAGATGGACACAGATGCCTTCAATTGTACTAAGGCTGCCTATCTAACAGACGTTGCGCATTTAGCAGTTACAACTAATCATGGTTTCTCTTCCATGCATATTGCACAATGCAGGTGCTTGGCAGTCCTTCTCCCTAGTTCAATTTGGAATATCTTGATTCTTAAATTTGAAAGTGATGATGTGCAGCCATACGCAACCAGCCAGATATATATTTATTGATAAAAGTAAAGGATTTGTAATCTTGAACTCTGAAACCCCATTATCATATAGAGCTGTAGATTTTTAGTAATATATTTATATTGATTTTTGGCATCACTACTATGAATGAAAACGTTGCATGTTCAAACTACAAATATTCAGCCATGTATGACCACTTTATATGTTCAAAAATACTTGTCCTGACCTTGCGTGTTTCCCAGTTTGTGGTAAAAATGTTTTATCATATCGGGACGAAATAAATGATTTCCTGGGTGGCTCTGTCTTGCTCAAAAGTGGCAAGGATTCATCAACAGAGGAGCCTTAGAAAATCACAGAAATTTATAATCTAATAGGTACTGTGCGGGCAAAAGAAACCTAGTAGGTACTAGTAACGATTTTTTTGAAGGCACACTGTCTATTCCGGATGTAAGTATTTAGATCCTAGTGTTATCATTAACTGACTACCTAAAAGCTACGACAAACAACATCAATGTCTTCCTCGTATAGAGATACGCGAAACGGTGTGAAAAATGGAAGTACAAGAAGATACCTTTTTTCATTTTCTCCAACTACCACTAAATTAAGAACAAGTTTGAATGACTCGTAGCATTCAATTACAGCGCACTTCATATACTCGTCTGCACATATACGCTTCCACAAATCACTGTCCCTCGGTCTAAATTGTGCTGCCATGTCTAAAGCTATAGGTATCTGCAAATTTCAATCAAAATGATTTCCATTAAGAGCCGGACACAAACATGTAACAAGGTAGAGTGGACATATTAAATTTGTTCTGTCAAACCTTGCTAGCAAGTAAGAACAACGGCCACTGCATCAATTTTAGGCTCGGGTCTGACGAGTATGGAACCACCAATAGGTCCATCTCCCTGCATAACAGAAGGTCCATTATCTGCATTGCATGATAATGTTTTCTAGTTGAACATGATGTAAGGGCCTCACTTATCACTTATAAAATCTTCGTCGCGGAAACTGCAAATCACTTCATTCCACAGTTGAGCAAACTTGGCAGCTTCAGTTCTCTTGTTGGGGGAAACCTGTACTTTAAATTCTTCATTATATCATGAATTTTCAGGGGGGTTATAAGTGAAATCTTGGCAATACTTTTCGTTATTGTCATTTGGTACCTCTGCGAAGCGCTTTGAGAGTGAAAAACGTCTGTTTCTGCCTTTGTCTGATGGCACCAAATATGTATTGAAGGCTCCAGGCAAAGAGTGAAATCGTGATCTCAGCATTCCTAGTGTTCGAATCTGGTACATAGAGTGTAACAAATCCATCAGAAACAAAAACAGTATGAAGTTCAGCTTCTTAACTCTCGCAAAAAGAAAGTTACACAACGCTGTAGGGCAATAACAAAGTAAAAATGGCAGTGCTAATACAAAAATGTCGACAGTTAAAAAGGAGAATATACGACTGTAAATGCACCAAGCCACCAGCAATACGTTTTTTGCTTCAGTTCATGAATATGGAAAAGGTTTTCTTGTAACATACGGCAATAAAGCCCTTAATTAAATGAGCATAACAGAAACAAGACTGAAGTGCGAGGCCCAGAGGATCCTCCTAAAAATTAATATCCCATTTGCCCTGTATACACTTCCATATTTATCTACTCAAAATTACCATTATAATATAATGTAGTTTATTCTGAATTCTCAGGCTGCAAAAACAAAAAAGTGATTTCCACTTATTAAAATACTTCGCTAAGCTTCCTCAAACAAAATATTCTGCATACAACTGCATTACCATCTACATAGCCCGTCGTTATGTTTATAAAGTAAGAGCTATTTGGTTCATTCAATTGACCGAGACCTTGACACATTTAGTTTACTCCTAAATGCAAAGAAAAAGCCCCTTAACTATCCATCAATCTTGGGGTGCCCTACACTTATGGTCATTATAAGTTCTAAACTATAAAGCAAAACAACAGGTTACAGAGAATAGTTCAGATTTATCATTACCTCCCCAAGTCGTCCAAGTGCCCCAGACATACCCCCGGATATTGTAGAGAAAATGGCGTACCATATCTGTGTATCCATCAAATAGACCTACAAGAATAAAAGCATTGTAGTTCATAAACCAAGATTTAGAATGCAGTTTCGAAACAAATGAAAATAATGATGCTACTTTTCAGCTAATAAATAAGCTGGATAGGCACTGCACTAGCAAGCTGGATAAGCGCATACCAACAGAACAGGGGCCCAGAGGGATAGGATAGCAGCGATATTATATGATGCTGAAAAGGCAACGAATTATCATTAAAAAAAAGGGTTCCAGAATGAAGGCGGCACCAAAAAAAGCATTGGAATTACCGTTTGGAAAAAACTCATGCCACTCATAACGAATGTTATGAACACTCATTATGTCCTTGGTAGGCCTTATAAGAGGTTGTATCTGCAAATTAAACTGCTTCAGATCAATCTCGTCAAAGCATGTTTGCAAATAACTAAGCATAGAACTTACCTGGACAAAGTAACTGAAGGAAAACTTCGAGCATAGCAGCAAAATCCAAAATAATGTGTACCTTCTCAGTTGAATAGAAGAGAATTGAGTTTTTTCTGCAGAATAAAGTTCTAACAGAAGAAAAATAGAACAGAGTAACTTACTTCAGAAGAGCAGCTTGACTTTCATGCATTCCACGGCCAACATAAATTCGTTTCTGCAGTTATTTATACAATTAGCGTGTACAGCAAGAACAAGGAAAATGGCCATTGCCATTAGTGCAGTGTAGCAAGCTGCACAAGAAAGAAATATGAAAAACGAATAAATGCGCAGCGCCTTATGATCCAGGAAAATTAATCCAGTTATTTTACTTCCACGCCTTGCATACAAAATAATCTAATCCCTTCACGTTTTCCACCCTGTTTAGTCCATCTGTACCCTTGTAATATCATTTTCATTACTTGGATAGAAAATGTGTTCAGTTGAACACATATTGTTAGAGAAGTGAAAACTATCAATTTTCACAAGCATTGGAGAACTTTTTGACTAATCATACAATGTTTTTTTCAAACTAATGAAAAAATGGGGATAATCTCTGCCCTGGCATCAGAAGTCATTGGATTATTTTCTCTTCTTGCAAGTTACAGTTTACAATCTTATCAGTAGTTTCTCAACCGTCTAGGATACTATGACAAACAATAAGCTGGCAAGGATATCAAGACAAATTCATTCTACAAAATACAGTTCCATCTTATCAAATATTACCTTATTAAAAATTGCCTCATAGCAGAAATTTTGAAATGAATATTTACAACGAGGATAAACTGCATAAGTAATTTTCGACATAATAGAACATAAATAAATAAAATAGATTGAATTGAATACCTGAGACCACCACAGTAGCAGTCTAACAATATGCCAATCCGAGTTCTCTATCCACCTTCGGAACATCGGAAACAGGAAGAGCGTTCCACTAATGATATTAGGTATTAGGTACACCGCCACAGCCAGGATATATAGTTGTGGCACTCCTTTCACATAACCAAACCATTTGTCCAGATTTTTCAGTGGTAAATTGACTTTTGTTTGACTGCTGATGTAGAAAATGGGAAGAATCACAGCCCACGCGGCACTAACTACTATCTTCAGAATATTTCTCACGACGTCAATGAACTTGCATCTAATGTGGCCAGGAAAGTTCAGAATAAAGTCTAAAATACCTGCCAAATAAAATATCAGTGTCATTGGATGACGAATTTGTTATTGCACCAGACCCTCATAAGACCACGAATTCCAGACTGGAGAGCATCTCAAGAACATGACTGCTCGGTATAGTAACACTAGTTTAATGCATGTGAGAAGAGATCCTAAAGTTGCAGATATCTAGATGAATGTTCTTGCCAGTTGCTTTCTGCTATGAAAGTACTCTGTATCGCGGGAACCTAGCTTAGCATAGTCTTATCATAATGCCATTGACAAAAGCAGAAGGTAGTACATACATAAAGGGAACTAAATTATGCCAATATTTATCACTTGTCATACTAAAAATAAAAGGTAAGATTACATGCATCAGAAAAATGCCTTGTATATAAAACAAGTATTTGAAATGGGAAACATACTTTGGAGGAACTGTAAAAATGCTGCTGTGACAAATATGCTTGATAGAGAATATAAGAGGTCCTTCCGAAGGATTTGAGTCACTGAATATTCACTCCAAGCAAAAATTAACATTGCCTGTTCGGTTTAAAAATTATAAGATTCACATTCAGAGTGTCAAATCATCAAAAACCATAGTACAGAGAAAAAAAACATTGAAAAATTCGGCACAGTACCTGTAGAGCCAACAGATAGAAGGTCCACATTCGGTCAAAACTACGAAAAATGTGCCAAAACGATCTTGTCTCTACAAAATTTGTCTTCCCTGTGCTTTTATTAGAACCCTTTGATGAGGAGCTTCCAGCCTATAAATAGTTATTTGTCAGTACTCTCGTCCTAATCAAAGTCTTTGGAAGAGATACTGACAGACAGATATCCAACTGTACCACTGCTACAGGCCTTGAATCGTGCACAGATTTGAAGAAGTCGCCATCATCTCGCATTGGCCATCCCAGTGAGAAACAATCAGGCGTCCTGAAACAGAGTAGGATCTATCAGAGAAAGTGTGAAAAGGCTGTCAGCATGTGACCAGAAAATAGGGCTGTAAACAGACCAGAAGTACTCATTTAGATCATCATAATTACACCATGCTGAATGTGCTGTTTTTCCATGTTGGCTTTTTCCTGCCTCCTGAAAAACCACCACAATTATATTTAGAACAAACTAACTTGGAATTTCAGGTAATTGTAATTTATCAAAGTACCTTTCTGATGACACGATAGATAGGTGTGACCACTTTCTTTAAGAAAGCCTCCTCATCCCCACCATAAGATGGCCTGATATTTTCACCAGTCACAATACTAACATTTCCAGCAAGCAACCCATGCAACTCATATGCCATCTGAACACATTGAGAAGAATCATTCAAAGACATATTTTTGCAATGAGATTGGGTACTTAATATGATAAAGAATGTGCAAATTACATTGTGAAAAATGTAGCAAAGACACTCTGGCATAAACCGGATATTTGCTGATTCGCCCCAGATAAGAAGATAAAGACCTAGGTACAAAATTCTGCGTTGCTGAACTTCCTGTAATTGAGCACCAGGAGGATTCCTGCAGTTGCAAGATTATCAGCACAATAATGTACATAAATAGGAAACTAATTAAGGAATTATATACCTCAAACTATGTTTCCGTGACAAAAATTTGCACCACTTCTTGTAGTTGTTGAACAACTTGTTCATCACTACATCAACAGCTCGGTCATCTAGCTGTTTCAGGGGTGAAAGAATGGATGAGATCAATCATCAAGCAACGATGAACAAAAAGGAGAGAAGGAAAGCTTGGTAAATGGAGGGTGTAATTAACATTATTTAGCTACGCACTTGCTTCGGAATAATGCATACAGAAAGTTTAATCAATCGAATTCGTGGCGGAATGCCAATAAGTAAGCTGGCATTTTTGCAAGTAGTGGCACCATTCCAGCAAATTCTAACGTCAAGAATATGGAAATCAAAAGTAGTATCAAGAAAGAAATTAAACTGCATGTGTGTGTTATGGCAAGTTACGCCAACAATCACAACATAACGTTGAAGGTAAATAATTGGTTACTAATACAATGAAAAATAACTTTGTTTTTTCTAAAATATTATAAATTCAGACAAATATCCTGTTCTGTCAGAAGCTACCACCATATTTTTATGCATGCAAAACCCACTGATCTTATGCTTGTCACATTGATATTCATAAAGTCAAGCTGTCAAAGTAAATATCGATAGAGGAGTGTGCCTTGCTAAGTGGTTCAGGCTTTGGCTCAAGTCTAATGTGCACATTTGCGAGGAGAAGAATCAAATGCTCCCGTTGATTCCTGACACTGTCCCGCTGCAAGAAGATAAGCTAGTGTTAGCTTAGTAATATAACGGGTCAGTCGAAATTGGTTCGCCTGGAGTAGGTAGCAGACCTGAAAGCCAAACATAGCTCTCAACCAATCAAGCAAATCGAGCTCCCCCTTCTGCCTTTCTGGCTCAAATGCAGAAGGCCAGGTCAAACCCCGTGTGTACCGCAGAGCTGCGACTGCTGCTTTTATCTGTTAATGATGCATTCGATGACCACGTCAGTTTCTTTCATTGAACCAGTACATGATGCAATTGTTCCTTTTTTTTAGGAAATAGGCTGCATTGTTGTGAGTCGCATACCTCCTCCAGTTGCATGATAGACTGGGATGCACTGGCCGCATCAAGAGGCAGAATATTGAACGGCGCGTAGATGTCTTTCTTTTCTTGCACCTCAGTGTGCCAGCGCATAATCTGTGCAGAGGAAATTTGGAGAAACTCGATGCATTAGAGAGAACCTAGATTTGTACTGAGAAAGAACGACGACAGTTGGCTGGAGTGAGCACAAACCTCGGGGTTAACTTCCTCAACCTTCTCATTCTTGTTGACGGCGCAGAGCACCTCGAAGAGGACTCCAGCCGTCTGGTAGGCCTTCCCAAGTTGAGTCCTGGAGGCGACAATGTCATGGGACCGGATTCGTGATAGCGAGGGATTGGGCTTATAGAGGAGATCGCAGTGCGGGTTAGGGATTGGGAATTACCTGTCAGCTTGTTCCCCTTTGTCGAGGGTGCGGACATAGTTCTCGTAGTATTCTTGATAGAAACTCTCAATTTCACGGGCATCGGTTTTCTTCAATCGCTTTGCGAGACTCGGGCTATTGTCCTGTTGGATTGCGTAGGAGCGGAAGGGGAAATTTTAAGGCAGGATCTTTGGATTCAAGAGTAGGTTAGGCAAAATCCGATTTAAAAAACAAGGGAACCCTAAGTTCCAGCTCCTTTTCCCCATTTTTACTAAATTCGCTGACCATTTCAAGTAGGAAACAACAAAGTGGTAAATTTGAACTGGATCATCTGGAAAAATAAGCTCAGATGAGAATGTGGCTACCTCATTATATCTCTAACAAACAAGAATCTGCCATTGCAAACTGATCAATTGAGACGAATCATGAGGAGGATGGTGTAATCTGAAGTCAGTTTACCTCATCCCCCTCCCCAGCAGAAACACGAAATAAATGTTGAATCTGAACTGAAGGTTTAGTTGTGACTTTGAAACAAAATAAGTAGAACGAAGCACAACATTCTATTACTGGAACAATGTTCTTTATCTATCAGGTAGGATCAACTGAGCTTGTAGGTTTGCTCGGCTGATCACAACTCCCAATATGGTTAAAAATTAAGATGATCACAATAAAACGAAGCACACCATTCTATTACTAGAACAGTATTCTTTATCTGTTAGGTAGGATTAAGTGAGCTTGCAGGTTTGCTTGGCTGATCACAACTCCCAATATGGTAATCAAATTAAGATAATCACAATAAAATTTCCAGATTGACTATCGACAGTTATCAATTTATCACTAATAATCAAATATACTCCCCCGCCATTCTAAGATAGTAATGTTTTGCGTTTTGAATCTTCAATGAACAACATATATATAGGTAAAAAGTATATATAGTGAAACTGTTCTGAATTACAAATCTAATGGTATAATTTCTATCCAAAAAAAACTAAATAATTTGATTTGACTAATGGTCAAAGGTAGAGAAGTTTGACTACATGCTTTCTACGTCATGTATTTGGAAATGGAGTCGGTAAGCTTATCATGAAACAAATGTGTACTGAACTAAAGTCCAGCGACCATACTCTTCAAGTTAAAAATCGTGTATCTGCAAGATATATATTACAAGACAAAAATGAAAAGTTGGAAATAGTTTCATGGTTTAAACTGCATGCATGTTGCATATTTCCCTTTGGTTTATCTGAGCATTTGGACAACATAACTCGGACTACTGCTACATTGACAACTAAATTAACGTAGTGTCGTCCATATTAGCTTCCAGCTTGTTTTTAACTACATGAGGCTTATTAGCCAAACAAACTCATATATTACCTATATCTCCCGCAAGCAGTTAAAAAGCTAAGATAGTAGTAATAATAATTCAACAACTTGCATAATATATCTATGAAGGCCAGATACAGTCACCCAGTCAAAATCAGCGAGGGAACATGATCAAATCGACATGTATCAACTAACAAAACAAATAAACCCTCATGTACGCCAAATCAGCTAGATCATGCAGAAATTATGGAGGGGAAGAGACAGAGAAAGATGTCTCACAGACACACCTTCTCTAAGCGTTGAAGCAGGGACGTTTTGAACTGCCGGACGCCACGACCAACAGAGTTCTGATCCAGCCTGTGCGCCTTCTCGAAGGCATAGAACCGACCTAGTTGGCAGGGTAACAGATCAACCTGAGATCCCGAAAAAGGGCGAACCAGAAGCACCCATTCGTGCTACATGATATGCACTTCTTTGAAGAAAAGCTGGTGGAGCAAAACTGTCACATCTGACATGATTCAAGCAACACAGGGAGCTCTCATATTCAAGCAACACAGGGAGCGCTCATATTCAAGCAACACAGGGAGAACTGTCGGAAAAGCCATCAAATGAATCAAACTGCGGCTGTGCACTCCGAAAAACAGGAGTGATTTGGTTTGGTACGACTAATGCAAGCTTACAGAAGCAAACCTGCCACAAAATTAGCTACTGAAAAAAGGAGAAAACACACAACATCCAAAATCTAGCGCAGCATGTACAGCTAGATCGACATAGGCGGAGAAATCTCACATAGAGAAACCGAGGAACCAACACGAGCTACCTGATATATGGTATTCCAACTTTCCAAGCAAACCGATCGAGCAGAGCTATCTACCCTAGATGATTCAAACATTCGAGCAAAAGCAACACAATCGAGGGAGAATGTTGGAATATGGAAACTGCACCAACTGAATCTAATCTACGCTCTCAAACACAAGCCATGAATATCTGATACGATCATATACGAACACCTCATGGTGCATACAGGAGAGAAGCTAGCTACTTCTAAGATCAGCTTCACGAGTAAGGAGAAACGTATCAAAGCCGAAGACCCAGCTAACGCAGCAAAACCAACATACGCGGATAAATCTCAGACATGCCCCTTAAACTCGTACCAACAGAGGAGCCCAGGAACAAAAAAACAACAACCGACGCACGCGGCATAGATTTTTCGAGATTTGTGAGCACAAAACCTCCCAAATAAACGCTACAACGGCTGCGCGACATTTATGAGTCGCCAAACATATCATCACGAGTTGCCCGTTTCGTCCGAGCGGGACACCAAATGCGCCAAGCTGTGCCAGGAAAAGGCGTCGAAAATCTCCCAAAATAGGCACGCGCGGACGACGGCTTGGAAGTGAGACCAACTTACAGAGGTAGGCGACGCGGGGGCGCTCGTGCTCGATCTCCGCGGCGACGCGCAGGATCGGGGCGATGCTGCTGAGCGAGGACGGCACCACCTCGTTGTCGAAGACCTCCATGGAAAAGGCGGCCATGGCGGCGCTCCTCGACCCCCGCCGGTTGAGCCCCGACGTGTGCGCCGACGTCGGCGTGTTGGGCTCGGTCGTCGAAGCGGCGGCGGCGGCGGCCGACGCCGTCGACGATGGCACATCCCCGCCACCGCGCGGCGTCGTCATCTCCGCCTCCACCACCCCGCGATTTCGGGGGCTTCCGCCTGCATTCGGGGCAGCGGTTCAGCGCCGGCTAGCCAGGGTCGATCGATTCGGCCGGGATAGAGAGGGGGAGAGGGAGCGGACGAACCCTAGCGCGAGCGCTCTCCGCTTCCTTCCGCCTCCGCCTCGCGCGTCCCGCCGTCCTGCGCTGGAATGGAATGGTGGAACCAAACGGGGGAGGTGGTCTGGGAGGCAAGTACAGGAATAGGCACGCCTCGCGTGCGCGTCGCTACTTATACCCGGATCCGACGGCCCAGCCTCCCTTCCCTAGGGTGAGGGGGGACACGCTGGCGCGATCGGAGGGGTGGAGGTGGCGGAAATGCTAAAGCTACCTCTGTCGCAGCCTCCCCGGGACGCGTTTCTCTCCCTGGGAGGTGGCCCGAGCGTAGTGGCGGGCCGTTGGACCCCCAACACTTTCTTTTCGTCACCTTGCGACCACCTAACCTGCCAGTCAAAGTTAGAATGACATGTATGTCCCACTGTTTTCAGCACTGTGGGCAGGGTACGTATCTATGTGCAGGAAGACTTACGGGCTCCACCAATTCTGCTTTGCTGCTCATCGGGTCCCCGTGTCAGTGGAATGGTAATATCCCGTGTGATTTGGTAGGGTGCGGATTGGGAAACTTTGAGAAAGAGAGGAGATAGGATTTTTGTCTTGTTGTGGGAGAAGAGAGGTTGTCACGTGAACCATGCGGTTGAACGGGTCGCTTGACCGAGGAAACGACTCATCTCGGGTCATCGCACGTAAGGTTTGCATGCCTTGGCTTGGGTATCATTTTGTTTTGCTTTGCTTCTATGCATTGTTGACTCTCTTTTTTTGAGATAGCTATCAGCTTATTTCAAGCGATTGCTTCTATGCATTCAGCAATCTTAACTTGTTAAGCAACCTCAAATGAATAACTCATGCTCCTAGTGTGGTCCATCATTATACTTGTAGTTTGAGGCATATGCTGCAACAATGAAATTTCAAATACGCACATAATTTGTTAACCTCTTCGTAGAGGTACGTTGCAATAGTTGCCCAACTATAAGGATATGGATAAAAATTCTTGCGTCTCACTTTCATACCAACACTTCTAAGAACTGAAAGAGAAACACATCAGTTACTAGCCAACGAGCGTAGGCCGCACAAGTTGATGTAGAGTGCTTTGACCAAGACGGTGATAACTCCTCCATAAGTGATGTCATCGTGTGTTTGATTTCATTAACGGTTGAGATGGAGTAGAAGTTCTCGCAAAAAAAAAAGAGATGGAGTAGAAGCATTGCGACCAAGTTTGGCTTCACATTGGAGTTTGGAAACACAATTTTTGCAAGTAGAATCATGTTCTCTTAGTTAACTTTTGTAACTTCACTGCGTGCTTGCGATGCGTTAGTGATATCGTAATAGATATAACGAATAGCAATGCTTTCAATTGAATTCCCCTTGGGAATAATATCATAAACATTCATGGTACTGAAAATAATGTTGAGGGGTAGGATTAAGCATGTCCTCACTCGTGGGCACCAACATGCTTAACTTTGAGGTTTGTTGCAGATGGGCTTCTAGAAAATAATAAATTGCTTATTGATATGAGTAGTCTATCAATCCTATTAACCCAAATGTTATACTTCCCATTGATGATCATGACATCCCTAATGAAGTAGACTTTCATACAAATAAAACTTAATGAAATTGTGAGTTCAATTAGTCCATAAATAATCACTAACAACTCTACTTGATGTATAAAATTCATGACAACATCGTATAAAAACTATAGTGATGACCATGATTATAGGCTATCTTGGACAAGGTAAAACCGAAAACTATGCAAACATATAGCTAACATACTAGTTGCACAAGAATCTGTCGAAACAGACCAACAGGTAAAGACGTATTTAAAAAATCTAACTTGCAAACTTTTTTCGATGAAATTTGCATGAATACCAAACATATATTGTTATGTTCTATGAATTTTTAAGGATTTCGTCACCCTACAGTAATTCTGGAAGTTTTTAGTAATAATAAAAAAACGCCATTTCACAACAACACAACCACATAATCATAATATTGAAGATAAATGCAAAACTTGGCACTTCATTAAAAAGAAAGCAAGGAAACAAAATTTCCACAAAGGCATAGAAAAATGACCGAACCAAACAAAAACAAAGTTACCTATGGGGTGCCTCCCACAAGCATTTTATTTAATGCCTTTTAATTAGCCATGCATTCGTATTGTTAAGATATCTGTAACCATGAATCCCCCTCTTATAATAATTTTCAGTAGCATCATGATCAAACTATATAGTATACCAATCACACAAACATTATTTTCATGATCCACGTTCATAAACTTATTATTACTCTACACCAAAGTAAATTCCTTCTCATTACTTAACAAGGTTCATAAACATGATTATCATTATTCTTTATAGCAGAAGTATCATCATAATAATCATCCAAAACTTTGTAATCATCATAGTCATATGTAACACCCTCCGAAATAGTGGGATCAATGGCATCTGAAATACTCTCCCAACCCACTTCTTTAAAAAAAACAGGGCCTCGCCCTAGCTCCACATTATATTAATATTAAACCCAGCAAACAAAAAAATAAGGTTTATAGCACTCGGGGTAAAAGGTACAGGCGCCTAACCCAGAAGGAGTGAACAAACATGAAACAAAGTTCTAGAGTAAAAACTAAGATTAATGCAAACAACATCATACAATAGTAATTTCTGTCTTTCTAGCTTTTCTCTCTCTTGATAGCAAGACATACATTTCATCACAATAATCATCATATATTGCAATGTTTTACAAAGTAATGTGATAAAGAAAACAAAACTTTTGAGCCTAATAATATAGTTGATTAATCCATTGTGTTTTGCTCAAACGTGTGCCAAAATCTTCCATTAATAAATTCCTTTCTTTCACAAGGTTTATCCTCTCCACAATTATCAGTATACTTCTATGAGAACATTAACTTTCTTGTAATTTCCAATGTTTTACAAGAAAATTAAATTACAATTTTGTTTTGTTTTCTTTTACAAGCAGAAGTAGTGAACAAGAAACTAAAAGATAAAATTGCAAAATCTAAAGAAGATACCTTCAATCGCTGACCTACCCAACAATGACGCAGGAAAATAGATTGATGTATACAACACATTTCTATTCTTGTAAACACTTGTTGGGCCTTCAAGCGCACATGATTGTAGGGCGTGAACAAATTTTCCTCAATTGGTTGACCTAAGATTTATCAACCCGCAGAAGGTGTAAGATGAATGGATTCCCCTCTCAAGCAAACCCGCAATAAGATACAATTAGCCCCTTTCATCCCCAACACGGAATAAAATTGTCAATTGTATATATATGAAATAGTTCGACAAAGACATTTGATAATTTGGATGATGGGAATATTGTTTTTTATAAATAAATAAAAATAGCAAGGTAACAAAATGTAGAAGTGACTGAAATGAGGTTGTAGGGGGTGGAAAATGGTTCGAGGTTCATAGGTTCACTACTTTTAACTCTCAACATTAATAACTTCAGTGAAATGCATGATGTAAGCTCACTAGGTACATACCATCGGTAATCACACCTCAAAGTTCTACTTTTAATCTTAATATATTAAGAACCCCATTATCACCTTAGGTGTCTCCGAAAACAATATTATATATACATCATATGATATCTGATACGTCTCCAACGT
>CBMN010035995.1:1426-12036 GCA_000582825.1 Hordeum pubiflorum
TTAGGAACGGAGGGAGTACATACCACCATATCGTGCCGGCCGTCAGTGTCAGACCAGGATAGACGGTGCCACCAATAACACGCCCGAGGGGGTACCTAACATACAAATAACAGTATGAAATGACGAGCATTCATAATGCATACTGAATGATTCGTGTGTCCCGGCAAGCGGCAACCATACCATGTTCGATCGTCAAACCAGTTCCAAAACTCGTAGATTCCACTCTTTGACAAAAACTGAGACAAAGCAGGGAAACATAGCGGATAAGAAATACATACGCATTTCGGAACGCCAAGACTTGCAGGAAAACGTAGGCAGCAAATTGCACAAAAGAACACATCCCAAGTCCCCAGCCACATGCAGAGGCCAGGAGGCTTGCCCTCCATTGGAGAGGAAAAAAAACATATATTCACCATGTAGCATGTGAAAGTACAACGAAGCTTTCTACAGCCGTAGTTCCCAAAATACGCTTTGAGCTCAGTTTCACAACGTTGCAGCCTGCTACACTACACAGGCACCTGAGCAACGGACGGCGGGCAGCAATGCGGCGCCGCCGAAACTAACCTGGGTGACGCGGTAGTTGAAGTAGGGGTCGAACTCGTGGATCACGCTCTCGTACTTGATCACCTGCGGCACACCACCAGGGGACATGTGAGGCGGGCGTAGGATCTAGAGAAGGTTGGCGTGGATCTTACGGAGAAGAGGCGGATGGAGAAGGCGAGGACGCCGATAAGGAGGAGGGCGAAAGCGCACAGCGCGCCGCCCAGGGCGTTCCGGAGCCGGCCGCCGCCGGCCGCCATGGACCCGGCCTCGAGCTCCGCCGTCGCGGCCCAGCGGAGCAGTGGAGTTGGGAGGGCAGACGAAGGCTGTCGGAATAGCTGCTGTGCTGCCGTCGAGCCGCTGCGTAGCTTAGCAGTGGAATGCTGCTGAACTTGTTGGGCGATTTGGCGCAACGAAGCCTCCAGGCTCCAAATCGAATACACTTTTCTTTTCTTTTTTGACATGAGATGGTTGTAAGCACCAAGTATTGCATGTCTTGGTTTCAAAAGAAAAGTATGTATGGCATGTCTAATGTCTTCGCCTTCAGTCCAGTGAGATGGTTGGTATTTTGTTGTCTACACAAAAATGGTATTCACACCCGACAACCAGTCAACGTGGACACCCTTCAGCACAAGGGTCAAATTCAGACCATTTGCTCTATCCAATTATAGAAACATTGGAGGAAGGAACATTCTCCCAGTGACAACGGGCCAAGCACTGTACTTTCTTTTTCAACAGGCTCACCGTGAGCACACTAGATTTTAAGCAACATGCCGGGTTTTTTACCCAATAATACAGTCACAAGCACCGCTTCGTATAAAAAACGACTGACAGCTGAGATCACCAAAGCTAAAAACAATGCTATACGATACATCTATGGCAGAGCCGCTAAACCAGAGCGAAACGAACTCAAACTCTTCTCAGCAACAACAAAATACTGAGCCTGGTAACTGCCAAGCAACGCCACCAAACTGGAGCCGACTCTCCACCAGATACTACATTCAAGCTTCTTCAAGAATGGCACGGGCAAGGTTTGATCCCAGGGCCAATCTGACAGAGCTCAGTGCATGGCTTGGTAGGTGATTACTGCAGAAGTCAGGACGCAGCTTCGCCATCGACAGTTCTTGTAGCTTATTGAGCAACAAGGTCGTCTTGGCAACATTCAATAAAGGGTGGGGTTTGCAGTTGAGTAGTTTCACCTGCAGAAAAGGCGGCGACAGAAAACGGAATCAAAACTCCAGACATCTTAAATGTTAATTCGGATAAGGTATGATGAAGAAATATGATTTAGCCAAGCTACTTCGCTGAAAGAAGATCCTTAGTGCTATATACTAACCAAACCAGCTGGAGCTTACCGAGTCATGTAGAAGGGGCAGCCAGAAACGTTGTGGTGTGGAAGGATTTCTCATTAGCTGCAAAAAAGAAAAATTACATGTGTATACGCAAAAAAATTAATGCCAGAAATCTTAAACCTGGAGACAACAAAGATTATCGGTGTCCTGCAAGGTGCATGCTTTTTTACACATCTTCTACCAGTGCTCTTGAATTGAAGCATTGAACTACAGGAACATTTTTACCTGTATAAGAAACTCCACGGTCTGCCGAGCAGCCTCGCCAGTCCTTCCTTCTAGTGCCTGTTGAAGGGATCTCTTGAAATCCCGGTACCTTTGCAAAAGCATGTGTTAAGCAGATGTGACACTTGTGGGAAGAAAAGAAACGATACTTTGATGAAAAAATCAAAAAAGAAATGAATACCTATGAAGGAACTCAAGACCACCTGCACTACCAATGTCTGAACCTAGTAGCTCGAGCAACCCTTCCCATTGCTGACCAAGCAAAATCACTATTAGATACTGTCATGAATAATATAGCTGCTAAATTGTCTGCATATTTTGATCCATTTTACTTGATTAATACTGCAGACAAAACTAACTGTAGGGGAGGAACAAGGGAAGAATTTGGCACCTTAAAATTATCATCTGCAACTGACTTCCCAATGCGTTCAAATAATTGTTGAGCAATTCTATCAAGTTGTACTTTATCATGAGCTTGCTGAAACCAGTATACCCCAGTTCCTTTTCTACCATGCTTCCAATGGTAAATGCCTGCAATCTAAAACAGAAAATAGAAGTTACTAGATAGGACAATTTGTGCCAGTTAAATACAGAAATCCAAAGTTAAGTTTGAATACTTAGTTGAAGGATAAGCCATTTTAAAACCCACGATGTTCATGAAAAATTGTGTTTATCTTAAAAAGAAAGTTACGCATTATGACCAACCACATTTTACCTTCATGATGTTTGTACCAACATTCTCCAGTTCATACAAACGACAAAGTTCCAAAGTCTGCTCACAGAAACGAGTTTTAGGTGACGAACAAAAGTACAGAAACACCAGAAGTAAATATCAAGTTGAATAAACGTACCTTCAGCACTAGACGGTTATCTTGTATGGGTTGCTTGAGAAGTAGAATCTCCAGCAGCCCTAGGCCTTGGTTTAGACACGAGGACAGATAAGTCGGTGCGATCTGAGTACCAAACATGCAAGATGGCCATTACCAACAATATCAAAATAAGACATTCGCCTATCGTAAATAGACAACATCATTAATAGACAACATCGGTTGTATACATCTGATACAACAAAGTGGACAACGGATGGTAGCAAACTACACAATAACCATACATACACTAGAACATTCACACACACATACCTCAGAATATTATTCAGGAAAGACGACTATTGTAGAAACCCTGAACCATGGCTGAAAGTCCGATAAAGCCCTGAACTATGAAATCATTCATATTAAACGCTGAGCTTTTTGAAACCATTTAACTTCAACCCTACCCCGGTTTTAGATAGTAGTTTTACATTTTGCTGTTTTCAAAAAATGTGAAAACTAGAAAGCACCAATACGGCTGGGTCAGCTGTAACCCCATGCAGTAAGCAGGCGACACGGGGATACGCCGGGCTACACGTATCCCCGAGTATCCCCTTTTTCTGACTTTGGAAAAATAGGGATACGGTGGGGATACTCATTGGATACGAAAAATGAATTTCTCTCGTCATTTTGCACATGACATAGATAGTCATTTTTTATGATTTTCTTATGACATCCATGAATTGTTTTCATACTTTCTTAGAAGACTAATACAAAACCATTTTTCAAAATCGGTCTAGGGTTTGATTTCAATGGTTTTAGAAAGTTCAGGATTTAATAGACAGTCTGAAAGTTTGTGGTTCAAGTCACACCAAGCACAAGTTCAAGTTTCAAAATGGACTTTTCTCAATATTCAAAACCACAGAACAGAACAGAAGCTGCTCTTGTTATTTGGTAGTGCATTAAGTGCATAAAACTCACCTGCCAAGTTAAAGAATGAGAACATAAAACTTGAGCATAGACTAGCCGGTGCAGTTCTTCAATGCTTATGCCACCAAAGTTAGGTCGTTCTTCACGCAGCATAATATCTGCATAGTCATTATCAGCTGCCAACAGCTCCATACCGTGTGCAACCATCCTGTGGTCACAGATGGCAAAATCTATTAGGCCACAGTGTTTCAATGTTGACAGTAGATAGAAAATCAATAACGGATTGTCCATTTACCAAGGTCCAAATTTTGTTGTGCATTCCGCCAAGACAACCTAACCATGGAAAAGAAATGTTACATCACCAACAAAGGGAAGACAAGGGTCATATGGAGTCTGCCAGGATAATGTTGCATGCCAACCTCGGGATTTTCTGAAAGGATGCCATTAAGGAGACCTGTTAATCCATTAGTGTCGAAAGACGGCTTAAGCTGTATGCATTTCTGTGCTAAGTGATGCATCCCTTCAAAGCCCTGAAACAATGCAGATTTTAGAGGAAAAGCCAACTGTTGCACAAAGACTCCCTTGATGAACTGTTCACATGTATATGTTAAATTAAAAGCTAACTGTTGCATCATACGAGAGATAAGAGGTTTCAGGAAATTCAGTCAGGGTAAATATTTCGCCATCTTAAAAGCGCAAATTATTGCACAACAATTCAAAAGCAATAACCATAATAAAAGAATGAAACCGAGGGGTGTGACCACATTCCCCAGCTTTTCATTCCAAAGAAGATGAGGACTCGAGCCCAGGCTGGCTAGATGCAGTTGTTGTGCCCTAGGCCCTAGCCAGTAGAACTGTGACAGTGAGAGCTCTAAGTAACCATAATAGCTGGGCATTGTTCAGAGGGGTGGTGACATTCATACAATGGGTCCTGGGGTCATGTAACAGATCAGAGCACACAATCAATTATAAAATGATCTTGTCGACAAGGGGTTGCACTAATAGCAATCATGAAACTGAGAATCATGGGAGGAAACTGCATGCAAAACCTTAGGTAATAGGGAAAATAAGGGCATCTGGCACATCTTTACACAAGCATTGGGAATCAAGGAATGTCACACAAGTATTTAGGAAAACTGAAAATTTACTCAAGCAAATGAACCACAATGCATTAGAACTGACAATACAAGAGGCAAGTGCATGGGTATGAGACGAACCACCGTAAATGGCCTTATATAAAGAAAATGAGAAGCGAATAGCTCCAGCCAATGGGAAGTAGCAGGAGTGAGGTCCTTTATGTTTCCCATCATGATGTGAAGCAGATTCTTCAAACCATCACGAGTTTTTTGGTGACTGCACTGAATCCAAAATGCACTGCACTCCAGTTTACTTACTTGACCTCGCCATTTTTCCCATGCCTGCAAATACAAGTAGCTCATCAAATCTTTCTGTGAACTTCAACTGGGACAACTTTTTTTCAACACATAAGTTTAAAGCTTATGAAGGCAAAAAAGAATGACTAGGGATAATTGACATAATAATTTCACCAAGCCCAACCAGTACGCTACCCAGTTTCACAGATGAGTAAAAAGGTAAAACCGTTTCAATTAGAAGTATCAGAAAGGAATCACATATTTCGCTTTGAACAATGTGTCATATTACCATTAAGGTCAAGATTTGCATCTAAGGGTACCAAAAGCAGGCACGAAATTCTAATAAAAGAGCATATGTGCCACATTAAAAGATGTGCCCTGACCAATCAGCATCTCCACCATGCAGGGCGTTGTCTCTCGCCAGAAGGACGACCGGAGAGGTGTGGGGCATGCAAGATAAGATCCAAAGCCTCACTATTCAGCTTCAGAGGATGGATGCAGGATAGATTTTGAAGACAGGGCTATGAGAGACAGCTGCATTTGTGTTTTGTTTTTGGGGCTGTCCGAGCTATGGTAGTGTGTTTTGGATAGTTGTTCTGGTTGTTAGGTTGTGGCAATTTGGATCTGGGAGAGAAAGGGATCGGGGATGGGTTTCGCTACAGGTAGGGTTGAGACATATACGTGACTTGTTAGGCTGGGCCGTATCGAAAACGTACCTGTGAGGTGTCACTCAGGTATCGGGATTAAAACTCGTTACTTTTAATGCTTAATCAGCTGATACTCCCTCGATATGTATCAAGGACAAATCCATGTGGGATACGATATCCGATACGGACACGCCACCCCCAACAAGTATTTGTGTTTTTTAGACCATTTATAGAGTTGTCCCCAAATAATTCGCCTTGAACCTCAGTGCATAGTGAGTTCCGAGCAGCAATCAGTTCTCCCAAAAAGTTAAAGCTAGTGACAAACGGTGAGGAATATACTCATACTTAATACTCAACCCCCACATATAGGCTCCCTCAGGCCTATGACATGGACTCGACATGGACTGGAACCTTTTGTATTCAGTGCTTACCAGGTCGCTTTTATTTCTGATACTATAAACTTCCATGCACAAACCAGTTCGCCGGACATTTAGATATTGAGGAAAGGTGGTAATGCACTCATACGTCAACAGTGGGCACAATGCATGTCCCAGGGAAGCAGCAGCAAGTAGCGAAGAGGGAGCCAAATGCACGAGCCCTCATTTGCAAACAGTAGAATCAAAAAATGCAAAATAAGTTCGGCAGCATAGCAAGTAGAGATGGTGCTACCTGACAGTACAAGCAGCACCATCATGTGGAAATTGAACATGAGAAGGCAGAAGTATAACATCGTTGTAAGTGTTAAGAGTTATATTCTAGCCTGTATATTTTCCCCGTTGTATGAGGGTTTTCCTGCATATTTATCACCTCTGTGTGTGTGTGTGTGTATCCATTGGCCCTCAGGGAATACAAGTTGCATATTCCGAACATGGTATTAGAGCTCTAGGTTTTTTTCGCACGCCGCAACTCGTGCTCGGTCCCATCTACTCCGCTGCCGACGTCCTCTCTTTGGCTGGCCGACGCTGCTGCCTCTCTCTCGCCATGCTGCTGGTTTCTCCCTAGTAGCCCCGTTCACCTCCAAGCCTGCTCGTGCTAGTCCACCCAGCACATCGGCCCTCCTGCTGGATTGCGCTCGATCGGGCTGCTGGTGAGCCGCCGTTGTCGCTGCAGGTCCCAGCCGCTGGATCCCATGGCCCCTCACTGGATCCTGCCCGCTAGACGGCATCTATGCTCCTCTGGTTCACCCGGCGTCCTAGGCGGGGTCGTTCATCCGCTGCAGCACTACTGCCTAGACGAGCCAGCGCGCCTAGCCGCCTGCAGCTGCTCTCCGCCTCTAGCAATAGACGGCGGCAAACGGCCACTCCGCCTTTGGTTCAACCCTGGATTGCGCCGCCTTGCCTCTGTCGCCGGCCGACCTCCGTTGATTCCTGCCGCCGGGCCTTCGATCCTGCTCCGGCCCTCTTCGCTCGTGTGGATCCCGGCTTGATTCGTGGCCTCCCGTCCAGCTAGGGTGCTCGGGTGCCCGCATAGTGCAGTCTCCGCCCGCGTGGTCTTCGGCCGTCAGTTGAGTCGGCCCTTGTTTTTCCAGCTACAAATTGATCCGCGTCGTCTACTTTGATTGGTCAGCCTTGGTTGGTCAGCTGAATAGAGGAATGCGTCGGCTGCGATCTGTTAGCGCTGAGGCTAATGTGTCCTGTTTCGGTTGATCAATTAGAAAAAGAAAAAGAAAAAAAATAGTTTTCATCGGGTCTGCATGTCTCTAGCTGTCCGCTGACTCGGTGTTTTCTTCACTACTCCCATCTCGCACATGCGCCGTTTCTCGGTGCTTGATGCTCGTTTGCTGTGACGTCATCCTCTTCGGCGTCTTCCGCAGGCTGTGCTGGTCGCTCCTTTGCGGCTCCTGCTGCGACCTACGCACATGGTGATTGTCGCTCTACACCGACTCATCTCGCGACTTTCATCGGTGAATGTCGTTCTTCCCCGACAACTCTCGCGACTTTCACCGGTTGTGCTGGTGCATATGACTCCATCGACCGCGCTTCGCACATGTGTCTTCCCTTGGCGCTTGGTGATTGTCTGCATACGGCCTCGTCTCCTCCACCAGCCTTTGCCGACGCTACCGGTCATGCTATACCGCCACATTTAGCGGCTTCCAGATGTGGTGGTGGCCGCTCCTCTCCTGGTGCTACTGTGTCTGACTACTTTAGCTATGTCCTTCACTGAGGAGGAGATTGCGCGACTTCACGCCTTGCTGATTGTCTCCGACTCTATTGTCGGGTGCATCCACGTCGACCTGTTTAGTTGAGCCGCGGACCGAGCAGGAGATTTTGCGACTTTGATGTCTGCTAGCTCCATCTTCCGGTTCTCCATCAACAGGTTCTGATAGTTCTACTACTGACTCTTCTGGCATTGCGAGACCACCTTCTACACAAGCAGGTACATCTCCGTGGATTCTTGATACTGGAGCATCTTTTTATATGACTCATGATTCATCCACTCTGTCCTCTACTCGACCCCTCGATTCTCCTGTTCATGTTGTTACTGTTGATGGTACCTCTCTCCCGGTTACTGGCCGAGGCATTCTTAGCACTTCATCGTTTCATGTTCCTGATGTTGCTCATGTTCCCCGACTTACCATGCAGCTCATTTCTAGTGGTCAGATTGTTGACTCTGGTTGTTGTGTCATTCTCAACTTTGACTCTTGTTTCGTTCTGGACCGTCATATTGGTGCTCTCCTTGGTGCTGGCCCTTGACGTCGTGACTCTCAGGGCCTCTGGGAGCTTGACTGGCTTCATCTTCCGTCTACTGCCACTGCCGCCAGTCTCTCCCCCTTTGTTGCCTTGTCTACCAGCTCTTTTCAGCAGGGGCATCATCGCCTTGGTCACTTGTGTGGCTCTCGTCTCTCATCCTTGGTTCGACGTGGTCTTCTTGGATCCATCTCCGGTGGTGTCTTTAGACAATCAGGGTTGTCGGCATCGTAAACAGGTCCAGTTACCTTATCGTCGTAGCGACACTGTGTCTCAGCGTCCTTTTGACCTTGTTCACTCTGATGTCTGGGTCCGGCTCCCTTTGAATCAAAAGGAGGTCATCGCTACTATAATATCTTTATAGATGATTTCTCTTGATACACCTGGATATATTTTATGTCTTCCCGTAGTGAGGTCTTATCTATCTATAAGCGTTTTGCTGCCATGGTTCACACTCAATTCTCTACGCCTATTCGTTGTTCTGTGCTAATTCTGCTGGAGAGTATTCTCCAAGATGTTGCGTGGAGTCCTTGCTCAGCAGGGTACCCTTGCCCGGTTCTCATGTCCTGGTGCTCATGCTCAGAATGGCATGGCTGAGTGCAAGCATGGTCACCTTCTTGAGACAGCTCGTGAATTGATGATCACTGCCTCTCTTCCGCCTCACTTTTGGGCTGAGGTTGTCTCCACTTCCACCTATCTCATCAACCTTCAGCCATTCACTGCTTTGCAGGGTGGCGTCCTTCCGAGCGTCTCTTTGATCGTTCTCCTGATTATTCGACGCTTCGTTTGTTTGGTTGTGTTTACTATGTTCTTGCCCCTCGTGAATGCACCAAACTGTCCGCTCAGTCTGTTGACTGCGTCTTCTTAGGTTATAGTGATGAGCATAAGGGCTATCGTTGTTGGGATCCTGTTAGTCGTCGGATGCGTATTTCTCGGGATGTGACTTCTGATGAGTCTCGTCCCTTCTACCCGCGTCCATCTTCCTTGACCTTTTCAATGGAGGATATATCTTTCCTCACTTTTCCTGACACACCTATCACTCCCGTTGAGCCCTTGTCCATCCGTTCTACTGCCCCTGCTTCTCCGACTATTGCAAATCCGACGCCACCATCTCCCATGATTTCATCACCTCGCTTGTCACAGGATTCCGCACCTTCATCCCTGGTGTGTTCTCCGTCACCCTCGCCTATCTCTGTTCGCCATTGGTTTGTCTCTCAGCTTGATGTTAAGAATGTCTTTCTTAATGGTGAACTGTGTGAGGAGGTTTACATGCAGCTACCACCAGGGTACTCTGTTCCTGATGGCATGGTCTGCCGTCTTCGTCGCTCTCTCTATGGCCTCAAGCAAGCCCCTCACGCCTTGTTTGAGCGTTTTGCCTCTGTGGTGACTGCCGTTGGTTTTTCAACGAGTGCTCATGATACAGCGATGTTTGTCCACCTTTCTGCTCGTGGTCGGACTCTTCTTCTCTATGTTGATGACATGAGCATCACTGGCGACGACCCCGAGTATATTGCCTTTGTGAAGGCTCGTCTTAGTGAGCGGTTTCTTATGTCTGATCTTGGCCCTCTTCGCTACTTTCTTGGGATCGAGGTCTCTTCTAGCTCTGATGGTTTTTTATATCCCAGGAAAAGTATGTCCAGGATCTTCTTGTTCGTGTTGCTCTTACTGGTGAGCGCACTGTTGAGACTCCCATGGAGCTCAATGTTCACCTCCGTGACACTGACGGTGATCCCTTGTCTGATCCAACACGTTATCGTCATCTTGTTGGGAGACTTGTCTATCTAGCTGTCACTTGTCCGGACATCTCTTATCCGGTCCATATTCTAAGTCAGTTTATCTCTTCTCCAACTTCGGTTCACTATAGTCACCTCCTTCGTGTTCTCCGATATCTTTGGGGCACGATCTCTCACCGTCTGTTCTTCCTCGCTCCAGTTCCTTACAGCTTCAGGCCTATTCGGATGCTACGTGGGCTTAGTGATCACTCTGGTCGTCGTTCACTTTCTGCTTACTGTGTTTTTCTTGGTGGTTCTCTCATTGCCTGGAAGACGAAGAA
>CBMN010036000.1:0-33515 GCA_000582825.1 Hordeum pubiflorum
CCCCTCCGCCACCACCAACCCGTCGCAGCCCACCGGAAACCCTAACCCTAGCCAGCCAGGCCGCCGCGGCGAGTCGACGGAGCCGCACCAGCGCGGGCGAGGCGAATCGGCGGAGTCGTCGGAGCCGAGGTAGTCGCGGCGCCACAGCGCGGGCGGGCCCAGGGCGCGGCGCCGGCGGCCCCCTCCTCCCCAGTAAGCCCTATCCGCCGCCCCACCCCCGTCCCGTACGCGTCGTGCCCCGCTGGTCTGCTGAGCCGGTGGCGTCCCTGACCGAACCGAATCGTTATTGTCTTTTTTTAATTATTAATTTAGAAAAAAAATGCTATTTTGTCTTAGCCGAACCCATGCTGTGCTTGTTCTCGACTTGGTGGCTGCTGCCTGCAATGCCCATCAGTGTAGAGATGGCATCTGACATGCCAGACTATAGATTAACTGCAGTGGCGACCTTGCTGTTTACTGTTAGTGTAATTACATTTTGTGATCGTATAAAACTGATAGCCCGACGGATCATCCTTGCATGCAATGTGGGCTGTATCCTTCATCAAAATCCTTACAATGATGATCTTGATGCATAGATGCATCCTTCAAGATCCCACATTTTCCTTCTTCTTCTTCTTAACCAATGAACCATGTGGTTTCTGGTTACGAAAAATCAGATCAGATTGGTTAGCTATGCCTGTATTCCCGCTTACAATTTGATATATGCACGTAATTCTTGCCCCTTTTGCCTCTCATCACCAGCTACTGTAATGTCGTAGATTTCAGGAGGGCAAATTTTACTCCTTTCAAGTGATGAAACCAGGACTAGAGTTTACGTGCTTGCTTGCTGTTAGTCATGGTTGATTTGCTGGTTATAAAACACACTTCAGTAAAAGGCTAGAGTTTACGTGCTTGCTGTTGGTCATGCATGCGGAGTTCGCTGGTTGGCACGTTAAGTTTTTTACTTGCAAAAATGGAGCTTTTGCTTGCAGCGTGATTTTTCTGAATGCCGCTTTACATTAGTTGCTTGCCCGTTCTTGTTCAATACCGTTTGGCCCTGGACATCTATTATTATGTGGGGTGGTTGTAGCTGCTGATCAGACTGTTAACTAACTTAAAACATGTGGATTTCCAGTGATTTAGGAGGATGATGGCGCAGGCCCTGCAAGGGATCCAGCAGCAGTATGCGCCGAGTGGCTTGCCTGTCCAGAAACGTTATACACAGAAGACTGCAGCGCAAATTCTTCAGCTGGATAATATGGATTCAGATACTTCCCCGGTCCGTGTCATTATCAAGCATAAAATGTATGTACTCAAACCACCGATATCGAAAGCAGTGCTGGCTCATTATGATAGCAATGCTTACATTCTGTGTCCCTTGTCCTAGCTATTTTACTGCATGTAGTACTCCATGTTTATCGCATGTTGATTAATCTGTCATTGTTCATATTCTTGTAGTATGCATTGTTGTGCTGTTCTCGAGAACGATTGCAATGGCTTGGCCTTTTTCTACATGTATGTAAAATATAATAAATAGTCTTAGGAGAAACTTCTAAATTTTGGGCGAAGTGAATTGTCACTATTGGACTTCAGCCATATACATCCATGCAAAGTATGTTTGACATACTATGTGTGACTACCGCCTCCGTGCTTTATTGTTTGAAACCCATGCATAGTTGATAATTCAGATGATGTTAGAAGTGGTAAAAAAAAATGAAGTGGTTCTATCTTTCTAACTAATTTATCATTGATATTTCCTGTCTTCACACTATATCCTGATCTCTTTATCTATCCAGTGTAAACTACCTGAAAGGAAGGGAGCAATTCTATAACCTGCACCCACGATATCTTTTGGCAGTTTCAAAAAGTATTGATGAGCAGCTTTATAAGGATGCAGAATCAAAGGTTTGTTTTGCTTCGTGTAGCAAATATAACTCTTCCCTCTGTTTCATTATAATCGTCGCTGGCCTCACTCGTTGTGCTTTGTTTGGATTTATTTCTGCTCTCTGTTACATCATCTTCATTTGTTATCTTTTATGCCGTACTGAACATAAACTTATTGTCAAAGTTTGAGCTCTTCTTGTATTTTGTTTTGTTTTTCGTTCATGGTACTGTTTACTGTTAGATTATGTGATATATTCATGGAATTCTACCATTTATTAAATCATATTATTACAATTCTGAATGACTTGCTATTTGCTAACACCTAATTCTCTTCTCTCAGATCCACTACATGGATTTCGAAACTTTAGAAGTTAGGCTGAATGCTCTTCTCAGTCGTGGATCATTTGGCAACAATAGATATGCTTTGGCTTCTTCAGCAGCTTTACCGACATCACACTCAGAACAGCTTGGGATAGAAGTAAGAGATTCAAGCATACAGAATGGTAGAGCTCTACCTGGTTCTATTAATCCTCCCCTGCCTGCTAGAGACATATCACGTAATGTCTTAGATTCTCAGGGTGAGTTAAGATGATTAGTTTTCTTTCTTGACCTCACAGTACAACTTCAGTATTTTAACTTTGGGTTGACTTTAGTAGGATTTGCACCAACCAGTCTCCATGAAGCTGCTGCCAGCTTTGCTCATTCATCGGCTGATAAGATTAAACAGGAGCCTGAAAGCTTAGCAAACGCCACTGCCGGACCATGTGTATCATCACTACCAAAATGCAGTCCCTGTATTGCTGGAGATTTCAGCGGTGGAGTGCCAACTGGCCATACAAAATACCATTTCCCTGGTTAGTTGTTTTACTTACCATGACTTATGTATGAAACTGAGCTTAAGCTATTTTCCATCGTAAACATTATTTCTAATTGTGCCAGGTGATGTTAATCAAGTTGATAGTCAACAACCATCGACATCGGGTAGTTCCAGTTCTGTGTCTGCGATGTGTGATCGAACAGCAAATTCTACAAGTAACAACAGATATTCCGCTGACCAAGTACCATCGTCTCTGCAATACAGAGAATGCGGGAAAGTGTTGTCTACGTGGAGTCACTCAATAGAGCAATCAGATCAGTCAAATATCACAGCCGGAAGCCACGACTTGTATATCCATGACCAATCTAAAATGCGCACCGACATCAAGAGAGAATGCGGACTTGAAGGATGCATGCAAATGAATGAAACATGTTTCTGCAGGGAGAAATGCTCAACTTTGAACACAAAATTCAGTTATGACCAATGCAGCTATATTGCTGCTGACTCTGGTAATTGTGTCTCTATAAGAGAGGCGGTGAAGGGAGCCGAACAGACATCAAATAGCACTGTATCAAAGCCAGCTTCCCCTACTTCAGATGAATCGTCTGGCAAGCATCATCCAGCAAAACGATTGAAGATCAATTCTCCCAGGCCTGTCCATGCTGATAAAATAAAGTTTCCAAAGGAACTACAGCCTGCTGTCAATGGAACTTATGTCTCTTCTGAAACAGTACAGTCTGAAACCACAGCATTACCTACAAAGTCGCCATCTGGCTGTTCCTTGCTGGACAGCAATGCTAGCAATAACATGGAGATTATTAGTTTGCTGGAGACTGCTGTGCAAGCTGAAGAAGGGTTGTTTCATGGAAATGGTGACGTCGAGATGAAGGAATTGTCATGTTATGGAAATGCTGACATAGAGATGAAGGAAGGGTTGTATTATGGAAATGGTGACATCGAGATGAAGGACTCGAAGCTTAGCTCAGTGGATCAAACATCATTAGTAACCAGCTTAACTGCAACGAAGAAAAGAGGGGGTTCAATACTTTATGCCCTAACTGCGGAGGAGCTTAGAGATCACATGAAAAGTTTGAACCAACATATTTGTCTGGTGAGTGCAGAGCCCGGTCTCATAGGTTTTCTGTTACTGTAATATCACTTGATGCTTTGTTATGCCACCGAGTAATATGCAACATAATTATTACACTATTCGACTTGAGTCTGGCTCAAGAAGTGTTAGTTTTTATTTTATCATGGTAACTGGATCGCCTGTATAGTGCATAATATTTAGTTATTTCAAGCTATCAAATTCGTTGACTCAGTTGCTTTCTTTTTTCAGAGCCAAGTGATGACAGAAGAACACCCTTCAGGCTTGCCTGACCAAAACACATGCAATTTATGTGGGATGGAGAGGATTCTTTTTGAACCTCCTCCACGATTCTGTGCTCTCTGTTTCAAAATAATAAATTCGACCGGATCCTATTATGTTCATGTGGAAAACGGAATTGATAAGGCTTCAATATGTGCCAAATGTCACCATCTTAGTACTGCAAAAGTTAAATATCAGAAGAGATTAAATTATGCGGAAACAGATGCTGAGGCTGAATGGGTAATGTGCTTTCTTATCTCTCTACTTATTCGTAAATCTTAAATTATGTATACGAATTCCTCATCTTTTGTTCAACTTATCTCATTTCAGTGGGTTGAGTGCGATAAGTGCAAAGCTTGGCAGCATCAGATATGCGCCCTTTTTAACCCTAAAGTGGCAGGCGAGGAGGTGGAGTATACATGTGCCAAATGTTTATTGAAGGAGAAGGATAGTGGAGATATAATTTTGCTGGAGTCACCTACTGTTCTAGGAGCATTAGAATTACCAAGAACTAAACTGAGTGATCATATTGAGCAGAGACTTTCAGTGCGGCTTGAGCACGAACGGCTGCAGAGGGCAAGAGCTTCAGGAAAAGATATTGAAGAGGTATTTGTGCCATGTTTGTGATTATCTTGTAGACCTGTAGTACATACGAAACCAGTCCCATGAGTTATCTGCAATTATTGACCATACAGCAAACTGTAGACCTATGGCATCCCTGTTTTAAGACTTCTTTTATTATTTCCCAGGAACTGCTTGCTCTTTCTGATCCATGTTGTTAGAACTTACACATTAGCTCGGGTATTGTAAATTTCTAATCTTCTACCGTCGACTTCCTAATTCAGTATCTATATATAGGTGGGTAATAGTAGTTGCATTTCAGGATCTTATTTGGTTGAACTGTAGCTTAGTTACGTGGTTGAATTTATTGGATTCAAGTAAAGATAATTTGATGTGATGATCCATGTATATTTCATGGCTAACTTAACAAGAACAGAATTGTGAAATGAGTTGAAACAATAAAGTGTTGATCTTGATATTATTTTCCCGTCTTAAAGAATTGTGTTACAGTCTGATGTCAACTATGGAGTAAACTTACTGTAATTTTATATTTTGTGCTCCAATGTTTAGGTACCAGGAGTTGAAGGACTTACTGTTAGAGTGGTTTCTTCAGCTGCAAGAGTGCTTCAAGTCCAACCACGTTTTCGGGATTTTTTTAAAGAAGGGAAATATCCTGGGGAATTTCCGTACAAATCAAAGGTAATTGGATGATACTTTATTTGACAAATTCTTTTTTCCATAATATCCATGTTAATAGTAATTTCAGTTATTTATATTAGTACATAATGAGGGCTAACTTTTGGTGCCTTTCGTTTTATACAGGCCATTCTCTTGTTTCAAAAAAATGAAGGTGTGGATGTTTGTCTATTTGCCATGTATGTACAAGAGTATGGTTCTGATAGCCCACTACCAAATCGGAGGCACGTTTATCTTGCATATATCGATTCTGTCAAGTACTTCAGGCCTGAAATCAAATCTGCAAGTGGGGAAGCTCTCCGTACCTTTGTGTACCATGAGATTTTGGTACGAGAAAGGCAAATACTGAGCTGATTACTTAACTTTCTTAATTAATTTCATGTTGAACTGAAATTCTTTCAATATGGTTCTCTCTTGTAGATTGGCTATTTGGATTACTGCAAGAAACAAGGATTTGTAAGCTGCTCCATCTGGGCTTGCCCATCTACAAAGCGTGATGATTATGTTTTGTATTGTCATCCCACGTCACAAAAAATGCCCAAGTCTGACAAGCTTCGGAGCTGGTCAGTATATGTAACACGATATTTATGATTTAAACCTAATTATTTGCTTATGGGACTTAATTGGGTTTTCTCATGAATCTTCTTAGGTACCAGAACTTGATCAAGAAGGCTGTTAAGGATGGTGTAGTTGTGGAGCGTAATACATTGTACGACTTCTTCCTTCAGCCTACCAGTGAACGCAAGGCCAGTATATCTGCAGCATGCTTGCCATACTGTGAGAATGATTTCTGGCCTGGAGAAGCAGAGAGACTCCTTGAGAAGAAAGACGACAACACCTCACAGAAGAAAGAGCCTCAAGTAGGAAGGCTCATGCGGGTTGCCAAACGTGATGACAGGAAAGGAAACCTTGAGGATATCTTGCTAGTGCACAAAGTTAGTTCATTTTTCTCTTGTTTTAATCCCCCTCTCAGTATAATGTCGGCACTGACATAATATTTTTCATTGTCGATAGCTTGGAGAAAAGATGCGAACAATGAAAGAAGACTTCATTATGCTTTGTCTGCAGCGGTTTTGCAAGCATTGCCACCAACCTATTGTGTCTGGTAAAAGTTGGGTTTGTACCGGCTGCAAAAACTTCCATCTTTGTGACCAGTGAGTATTTCTTTAGATCATTATTATTTTATTTTATACATACAGACTCTTCTGCCACGGTGTTTCTTTTTGTAGAATGAACTGAATCTGCTGTCATAGTTATGATTACATTGAATTTGGTAAAATAGCAGCATGGGGAATGTCTTGTAAAATACTTACAGCTACACACACGTATTATCATCTAGTGCCTAGGCCCTTGTCACTATCAGCGTCCAGTTTGTTTTTAAAATTTGAATGAATTGATCATCGGTCAATCAAATTGCAAAATGGACTTACATGACCCGTATTTTAAACTTCTCAGTTTTTGTTCCTCGATAATCACATCACACATTTCATCGATATGGCATCCATTACTGACGATGTTTTCGTTGTTGTTCCTTGTAGATGCCATGCGGAGGAGCTAAGTGCTCCACAAAAGGACAGGCATCCAGCTACAACTAAACAAAAGCATGCATTTCAAAGAGTACTGCTTTAAACTCTGCTATGCTTTTAGTTCATTTCATCGGTCAAATAAAGCAAGAACAATATGCATGCTGCTATTTGGTAAATGTATGATGAAATTTATACTTACCAGAGTGACTAATTGTTCTACAGATTGAGGAAGAACCTCTTCCAGAGACTGATGATGGAGATCCAACAATGGAAAGCAAGTATTTTGACAGCAGAATTGATTTCTTGAAGTACTGCCAAGACAATCAATACCAGTTTGATACACTCCGTCGGGCAAAACACTCAACAATGATGATTCTTTATCATCTGCATGATTCAGCTTGTTCTGCTTGTCACCGGGCCATGGATCAACACTTTGCGTGGCGGTGCCTGATTTGTGCCGGCTGTAAATTTTGCGATTCATGTTATAAACAAGACGGTGAAAAATTGCACATTCATAAACTCAAACAGACGGACAATCAGCAAGTATTACCAAACTACACACTACAGGTATCCTTTGTAGGTCTCAGGCTGTCTGTTTTGGACTTTGTAGTGTTGTGGAAACATAGTTACGTAAGTAGGAAAAAGTAGATTAAACAAACAGTAAAATAGGCAGAATTTGGGTAGACAAACAGGATTATTATACCATTGCTTTTTTCTTGACTACCTACTTGACTTTTTTGTTATTGTTTCATATTTTTGAAGTGTTGGAGGTGCTTACTGCTTATGCTCACCTGTTTGTCTTGATAGTTTCTTTTGTTGACTTTGAGCATATCCAGTTTGACAAGCAGTGTGAACCATGAAGGATATTCCTTGTTTTTTATTTTTTTTCGTGGTGATTGTGTATTTTCTCAATCAATTTTCATTAATTGTCCTTTTTAAGAAATGTTCATACTAATGATGATATTAATGTTTTCAAAGCAGGACTACCTTGAGGGTTTGGTGCATGCATCGAAATGCTTCTGTGCTGCACGTAATTGCGCTTTCAAACTCTGTTTTACAATGAAGAAGTTGTTCTTCCATGGTGTACGATGTGACATCCGGAACCGAGGAGGTTGCCGGAAGTGTATCTTCATGTGGAAACTTCTGCTCACTCATGCAAAACATTGCGGTGACGGGGGCTGTTCTGTTCCCAGATGCAGGTAAATTCATGCCTTCTCATGCAGCTGCTGTCTCCAAAGCACACACATATTTGCATTACTCGTTATATTATGCAGCTCCTTTCCTTACTCGGGGTTTCTGATGATATCTTAAATTCCATTTTATTTTAGGGACATCAAGGTATTCTTCACGCGCAAGACCACCAAAATGATTGCTGGACCACCTTGTGATGTAGAGTGCTAGCTAGCAGATCCCATCCGAAGTTAGCTTTGCTGTGAACTACCAAGTAGTGGTTTTTTCTCAAGCAGGAAGATTCGTTGATGAAAACGCAATAAGCTGCCGTTTGCCGCCGTACACCAACAGGATTGCATTGCAAAGTAAATAAAATAGCGGGGCCCTGGCAGTGGCGGCACCAGCAGCAAAGTTAAGTTAGATTGTTTCGCTGGTATTCCCTGGAATTTGCGCGCGCGAAGAAGGCTGCAGCGCGTCGAGGGGAGATACCAGCAGAAGCTTACATTAGACAGACAGGCATCCTCTGTAGTAGTGTCTGTACATATACCTGTATATATAGCTGGTTTTCTGTCTTGCAAAGCCATACATAGGATAGAGGATTTTGTTTATTGTTTCTTTTTGTCCCCTCTGATTGGATTGAACAAGGCCACAATTTTGTTCAGCCTTGCTGCTGTGCCGTGGCTCCGGCTAAATCCAAGTTCATTCAATTATTCATGTGTATAAGAAAGAAGATACCCTCCAAGCTGCATATACTTGTGCTTATAGCATCTGCATTTGTTCATAATCTCCTTTTTTTATTTAGATTAGAAGAAAGGAACTGAGGCCATCTCTAACCAGACTCCCTAAAAAATAAATCTTAATTCTTCAATCTTCTGGTTTACATACTCCATTTGAAGTAGATATTTGCATACATATTAATTTGAAACCTGATAATTTAAGTGCACACAATTCAACAACATTTCATATTCAATATTTCAAATTAATCATTCAATTTCAAGAAAATGAAAGGGTTCAAATGAAGTAATAATCCAGATAAGGCACAAGAATCAAGTAATATGAAGTGCCCACAAGTGCTCAACGAAATCATCTTTGATTCTATTTGTATTGTGCTTTGGCTTGACAGGATCCCCATTGGACTCGATGGACGATAGATGTAATCGACAATGTAGGGTGTGTTTGGTAGCATTCTCAACCTAGCATGGTTGTTTTCCTCTGATACATGCTGAGTACATGCATTTGATGTTGTTTGGTAGCGGTGTATGTGCTCAGACATGTTAAGCTGAGACTTTGTTTGGTAACTTGCATCTGTTTAGACATGTCGGTCAATACTGTAGCAACCGGTATTTTCAAATAAGTGAACAATTTTTTGAAACATGGAAAAAATAACATTTTTGAAATTCTAACGTTTTTTCTGAAAACTTAAATAAACTTTGAAAGTTTGACCTTTTTAAAATTTAAACAAAATTTGAAAATCTGAACATTTTTTGAATAATTAAAATTTTAAAAAAAATCCAAACTCTTTTGAATTTTTGAAAAGTTTAACAAATTTTGAAAATGTGGACATTTTTTGAAAATTTTACAAATTTTAAAATCGGGACATTTTTTTGAAAATTTGAACAATTTTTGTATTCTAAACATTTTCTGAAGATTAAATTATTTTTTTAGAAATTTTGAATATTTTTTGAAACACATTGTCGCTCGCTTCGCTCATGCATGCTGACCATTGAACGGCTGTTGGGGTGTTTTCTCTTCGTGCATGCTAAGAGGGTATTTGGGTTGAACTCGTGCATGCTGAGGAGGCCACTTGCAGGCTACCAAACACCAAAAAATGGGTCGAGAAGGGAACTGTTGAGCTCATGCACCCTTCGTGCACTCTATCAAACACACCCGTAGTAGCTCATCGTCATCTTCGGCAATGGTGATCTTGAAAAGACATTAAGGTTATTATGAGAGCCAGACAATGGTGATCTCGAAGGGACATTAAGGTCATTATGAGAGCCGTGATACACTTTATCAACTGGCTTGCACCAATTTCTTGCGATGCACTCATTCTCAATGAGAAGTAAGGATCATGACCCTCAACATTCCTTTTAGACGTAGAAGGAGCTTTATTTATAAAGGAATAGTTGTACAATCGCTTGCCAACAAGCTAATCAGAGCATTTGGAGGCTCCTGCAACCACAAGCCGGTGCGGAGTTTCATTTCGACATTTAGGCGAAACGATCTGCAGTCCTATTTTGCACATGTCTAATATGAAGATAAACATGCCCCCTCTCCCTCATCAAATCTTTTATCTCATTCACCAAATGAACCCGTAAGATCTAGTCGTATCCGTACAGTTCAGCATTTTCACCATCGCCGCACAATCAGATTGGCTAATGAGTGGTAGCAAATATATGCTCCAACGCCACTCCAAGTCCTTCTCGCGCTGCAACACACTCTGCTTCCAATGCATCCGTGCAGCGGGGCATATACCAACATGCGGATGCAACATGATTATATTTGCTATCTCGTGCCACCATGGCTGCACCGGCAATATTATCACATGCATTAAAGGACCCATACAGGGAGACCACAATACACCCCTCTGAAGGAGGAGGCCATGGTTTTGGCTCCTGCACACAGACTTCTATGCCGCTCGACGAGAGAACCATCTGATGCTATAATTCTTTTCCCTTTCAATAAGTCAGTAGCCTTTGCAATGGTGTTGAAGAGACTTCGGTGCATCCGGAATCGCCGCCAAAAGTACTTCTCGGAATATGTTGCATTGGGCGCAAAGTAATCCTTAACAAGCTTGGCATGGCCTACTGCCATGTCAGATTGGTATACAAGCGGCCGAACTGAGATCCTAGTCTTGGTCACCTATGATATTCCTCCCGAACAATCACCGCAGGCATCTCAAAATCATCGTCATGTTCTTCCTCCTCCTCAGACGAAGAGTCATCGAATCTTCCTCAACCTCTTCATCTACCAATTGCAATGTTGAATGATGAATTTGATTGCAAAAACAGTAAGGTGGGGTGGAAGGCCGGTCAGGCTGCGAGGTGGTTGCAAGGAGCAATGAACACATCAGAGGAGGCGCCGACGTGGACACGACTGAGCGAGATAGGTGTGACCGAAGGAATCTTTTACTGAAACCTGGTTTGGGCTGATCAAATTTGTGCAACGGAGTGTAGTTCTCTTTAAAATTTTGAGGAGTTAAACCAAATAGGGGATCAGTCGGAAAGGGCTTAATTTGAGGAGTTAAAATCTTTTAGGGTTCGGTTAGAGTTGCCTGCGATATGGCAGTGGATTCTAGTTGAAGAGGTATGCGTCTTGCTGTTGTACAAATGCCTCACTTTGTGTTGTTTTGGTTTCCCGTACAATGCTGCTGTGTAGTTCATTTTGTGGCCTACGATACATTTTTATGCTTCGTTCATCATTCTTCGGTGTTGGTGCAATTATATATGAACACATAACATTATCTGCCAAATCTTCATCCACAAAGCTCTCACATATATGTGGTGCGTTGCACATCTATGTCTGGCGCTAACAGGTCGATACGGAATGCTAAACAATTAGAAGACATTTTCAAACAATTGTTCCATTTTATTTGACTTGTTACTAAACGATAGGGATCAATTATTTCTATGTTTACTCTTTATTGCATACCACTATGAAACGAAGCGGCGAGGCTAAGGTGTGTGCTACCTTCTAGCAAGATTATAATTCTGCGCGTTTTCCTGTTTTCCGTGACCTATAAATCCCGAAACAGGTGGGAGGGGTAGATCGGACGGCCCATTGTACGCAATAGTTAACACATTCATACATACCACCAATGAGAATGGGAAGTAGATAAACTCAACCACTCAAGGAACAGTCTGAATATAATGGAACACCACAAGAGGACAATGAGATCTCTCAACGTAATTTATGAAGAGTAATCAAGGAGCGCTCCTAGCTATACTGTATCTATATGTTCAACCAGCATTTCCATGTTTGAGTACCGTATAAAGGTAGCTGTCGAGGAGTGAAGACAAGATTTCATATTGAATGGACCCCATGTCCATTTATAGATTTAAAAAAATATATAAATACACCACCCATCACAAAAGGATTGAAATAAAACACCATCTGCAAGGGGCATAATAGGCTATGGCAAGATCTCTAGTCATGTAACCACACAAAATAAACAAGCAGCTAGAATCAAAGAAAGACTGAGGTCTCTCAACGTTTCTCAGTTCTTTCAGTCATAGTTCAACTCTTCAGCGAAAGTGAAAAATTCATGGTTTTACATCCATGGAGTTAGGCATCCTGCTCTCTTTTGCTTTCCTTTCCGATATTTGGCAAGGTCGGTAAAATTAGATCATACTTTATTTTAATGTTGCCCGAAAGCCATCGAGCAGAGCAACCTCTACCCCTTCCCTTGTTGTTCTGGTTGAACAAGGGCATCCCCGCATTGAAAATCCCCCTTCCTTTCTTTTTTCTGTTAAAATGTGCGCCAGAGATACCATTGCTATACGCATATCAACTACTCCCTTCGTCCCATAATGTAGGACGTTTTTTTGGTACTAGTATAGTGTCAAAAAACGTCTTACATTATGAGACGGAGGGAGTAATAATGTAGGGACGGGAAAGGTGGGCTCCCCTCCAGTCCTTCGCCATCACTGTGATGAAACATATACTTCAACTAATCCTCCTCCTTATCCTACTCACCCAAAGTTTTGTTGGCCATTTATTGTTTAAGACGGTTATAGGTTCAAGGCCACAAGGCCATGGAATGATGCACCATTTAATTGATATCATTTAGCAAAACAAGGCATCTTAGTCTTCTCGTAAAAAAGAAAAGAAAAAGGTGCCTAAAGTTTTTTACCCACCCAACAGTAAAATCCAGTTGGGTAAATTACGGATAGTTACAGGGCCAGATCAATTACGGGCGGACATGGCGAAGAGAGATAGGTGGGAATTAGGGAAGGGTCCGTAAACTAAGCGTAAAAGCCCGTAGGTCTAGCATTTTCGATATATGTTATCCAAAGATCACTCGACAAAACATCGAAAAATTCTACACACCGCCCCCACCCCCAGAGTATCATCCAAGCTAAGGCTCCCCGTGAATTCAGTAAAAATCTGCCCGTGCGTGTAGCATTGCTGACAAACACATGACAAGGATACTTTACACAAGCAACCTGCTGATAACTTGGCAAAAAAAATTAAAAAAAAATGCTGATAGAGCTGAAGTTATGGCTTGATTCCGAAACAACAGAGAATGAAATCCGTTCAAGTTTACAGCCGGGCCAACAATGATGATCACTCTCCTTTCCTTGCAGCACATGCAAGTCCCTGCTGAGTTGCCATGAAGATGGCATCCTCCATTATTGATGCCAGCTTCATCGTCCCCACTTTAATTTCGTACCCTGATTGTCCTCCACAGTACTATTCCTATCTACGCATATGTACGCATCATAATGGCGGCATCTACTCCTATCTACGCATGTACGCATTATAATGGCGGCATTCAATTAACTCCTCATCTATCCATCTCTTCTCTAGCCGCCGCTACTTAAATTGATTGATTGGTTGATTGATTGATTGCCTCTACGGCTCTACTCTACGCGTGCTGGAGGGATCGGTACTACGTGAAGGTCGAGCTGTTCATCCATCGGTTCAGTAATTGTTCATTGATGGAGCTTCCATGGATCGATCGCTCGCTCGCTCGCTCGCCGCCTGCTGGGCCGGCTATATACAGACACTCACTTGTGGTTGCAGTTATAGACATTGTCGCCATGGAAGGGGGAAGAGGGAGCGAGCTCCTCCGCGCCGTCGTCATCTGCGCCGGGGTACTGATGGCGACCGCTGCGGCGGGCGGCGACGGTGCCACGTCGTCGGTCGTCGTCGTGGGTATGGCCCAGTGCGCCGGCTGCGGGAGGAAGAGCATGGGCGCCGAGGCGGCCTTCAAGGGCCTCAAGGTGGCCATCACGTGCAAGAAGGGCAACGGGAGCAGCGGCGAGTACGAGAGCAAGGCCGTCGCCAGCCTCGACGGCACGGGCGCCTTCGCCGTGCCCCTCCCGGCTGACGTCGGCGCTTCCGAGTGCCTCGCGCGCCTCCAGAGCGCGGCGAGCGGCGCGCTGTGCCCCGGGCAGGAGCCGTCGAGGATCGTGCCGCTGCTGTCCGAGGAAGCGGGCGAGGGCACCTTCGTCGCCGTCGCCGGCAAGGCGACGCGAGGCCGGACGGCCGCGGCGCCCGAGTGCGCGTCGGCCAACATCTGCTTCCCGTGCAGGAAGCCTTTCTTCGCGCACCGGCGCATGAGGCCCTTGCCGGAGTACGGGACGCCGGTGCCGGCGTGCCTGTGCACACCTACGCCGGCCCCGGGATGCCAGTGCCCTACTCCCATGCCGGTCTACGGGACGCCCGTGCCGGAATACTACCCGCCTCCAGCCCCGGACTACGGAACGCCGACGCCGGTGTATGATCCGCCCGTGTACGGGACGCCGACGCCGGTGTACGCTCCGCCCGTGTACGGGACGCCGACCCCGGTGTACGCTCCGCCCGTGTACGGGACGCCGACCCCGGTGTACGCTCCGCCGTCGCCCGTGTACGGGACGCCAACGCCCGACTGCCCTCCCGAGGCGCCGGGGTACGGGACGCCGACGCCGGTGTACGCTCCGCCCACGGCGCCCGTGTACGGGACTCCGGCGCCGAGATGCCTGTGCACCCCTACCCCGGACCCGGGATGCCAGTGCCCTACCCCGACGCCGGTGTACGGGACTCCATCGCCGAGATGCCTGTGCACCCCGACACCGGAGCCCGGATGCCAGTGCCCCACTCCAGTCTACGTGGCGCCGCCAACGCCGGTGTACGGGACTCCGGCGCCGAGATGCCTGTGCACCCCGACTCCGGCGCCGGGATGCCAGTGCCCTGCGCCCACCCCCACGCCGTACCCTCCTGCCGCTCCTGTGTACCCGCAGCCGGCGCCGGAATACGGAGCGCCAGAGTGCCCGCCGGAGTACGGCGGCACGCCCATCTACACTCCCCCGGGCCACCACTAGCTAGCTCCATCAATGGTAGCTCTGTCTGACTTCGTTCTACTACTCCGGTGAATAAAAAGTTGTGAGACTGATTAATGATGGCGAGCTGAGCGATTAATGCTTAATATGTGTTGTACTTGGCAGATTGTTTGCATCTGGCAATTAATGGAAGAATGTTGATGATGTGACACACTAGTCACTAGATCTAGATCATGATCATGATGGCACGTGTTGCGGCGTTCTACAATATATGGGAGTAAATTATAGGGAACGCGTTGTTTTAAATTTTGGAAATGCGGACATTTCAGACCTCATTGAAATATGCGAAATTTTAGGAATTCTTTCAGATTTTGATCTACCAAAACCCGCTTACCTTTAATGAATTATTATTCAATGCATGTATGCAAAACTTATTCTGAATCCGGCTTCAAATTTCGCGGTTACAAATTTTTCGATATCCACCGAAATAACCAAAATTTATCTGATATTTTGAACGTCATATTTGAAAATTTGAAGACTATACATTAAGAATTTTGTTACTATTTCCAACTAGCTATCATCATACATACTAAGTACTCTAGCCCAATGCACGGGGCCACACATTGAAGGAAAAAACATATTGAAAATGATGAACGGATGGGGCAAGGCCTTCATGGAGGCCGAATTTGAAATGATCAAAAGTCATATTTTAACCTTTAAAAAAAATACACACATACTTAGAGACATAAGGTAAAAGTGTGTAAATTTTCAAGACGAAATATGTTAACATGAGTGCTACAAAAATAAAAACAAATCTGCGATATTTTAGTACATGCATTATTTATCCTCAAACTCCATGATTTTTTTTCCGCACAACTCACATTTTAAAGTATTTCATCCTGAAATTACACACACATAACCATCACATCCTTGTATACTCGTACATTTTCAGAATTTTCTGAAACTGAGAAGTTTGAATTTTGATTTTTTTTTCAAAATTTTTGGCCTCTATGGTGGCCGAGCTCCAAAATGCCCTACTCCAATAAACTAAAAACATATCATTTAGGATAATACGCTTCAGTGCAACATTAAATAGGTATGCAAAGCATTTTGATCCAATAAACTAAAAAAGATTAAAAAAACTTATGTAAGTAATAATTCATGTTCTCATTATCTTTTAGACTACCCACGGTGGGGAGTAACTTAGACTAGTACTTTGTAATGTGGAGTAACATAAGTGTGGTGTCATGCAATACTTCATTTATTATGTTGTCTTGGTTTGTGTAATGTTATCCATAGAATGAGTAATTAGCTGTGTTCCTCAATTCATCTTTCTCGTTATTAAATCATCGTCACATAAGTAAATTTGTTGAGTTGGATTCTATATTATTACTGAAGTTACTCCCACTATGGATAGTCTTAACCATCATACGTCGATGTACGGGACGCCAACATCGTAAACGCTCCACCGATGATGCCTGTACAGGACGTTGGCGCTACTCCGGCGCCCGGATGCCAGTGCCCTGCTCCACTCCAACTGCGGTCTATGGGACGCCGACCGCGTACCGTTCCGCCGGCACCCTCCTGGCGCTCCGGAGTACGGCGGCACGCCCGTCTACACCCCGGTTCCCTTGCCCCCGGCCACCGTTTGCTCCATTAATGGTACTAGCACTCTGACTTAGCAGTACACGATGAGGGGAATAAAATGTTGTGACTCGTGAAACAGATTAATGGTGGCCAACTTTGATGACGGTGGGGGCATTTGATGCTCGTGTGTTGTACTTTGCAAGTTGTTTACATTTTGGCAACGGAAGCAGTAAGCTGTATGTTGATGATGTGACGTTTCACTATTAAGCACTCACTAGTCATTTGATCATGATGGCACGTGTTGTCGTGCCCGTCCTGATTTATGTTTGCGGTATAAATTATGGAGTAGGAAACATGTAAGCGAAGAAAGATGGATGGACGCGGAGCGCGTTGTAAAGTTTGGAAATATGCAAAACTTCAGGAAATCATTCGGATTTTGATCTATCAAAAATCACTTACTTTTAGCGAATTTCAGTGTGTTATACTTATTTTGAATTCGGCTTTATGTTTTAGGGTTACAATTTTCTTGATATCCACCGGAATAATAAATTTTATTTGATATCTTGAACGACATATTTGAAAAGAAGACCATCCACTAAGAAACTTGTTAGTATTTCGAACTAGCACTATTTAGTTCTATCTTCATATAGACTAGACCAATGCACGGGACCACATAGTAAACGAAAAAAACATATAAATGCAATATTAAATAGAAATAACTGTGTATGCAAAGCATTTTGATCCAATAAACTAAAAAAGACAAAAACCTTTCGTAGGTAATAATTCATGTTTTCATTAAACAAATACCTCGCTCCAGGAAAAAAATGTGTTGCGAAGAAATATCACGCCTCGCTAGCACCTCCGCCCAAGCTCAATGGTTGGCTCGCCCGTGTTGACCACTTGCATGATCCAGCGGGGTCGAAAGAATCACCCAGGTCATTGGTCATGTTGGGTCGACTTGTCCTGGTTGCTGGATTCGATGTCATCGAGTTCCACGTTGGTCAAGTGAACAACCAAGTGGAAACTCTGCCCGTCGCACTCCACGGTGCATTCAAACCGTCTGTATTGGTGTTTTTGGATCCTTGAATCTTGAACATCGGATAAGCATAACCAAGTATGTCTCTAAATTTTGCAAGTTGTGTGGACAGTCCAAAAGGATGTTGTAGGCCATCTTAAACTTTACCACCTCGAACGTGTAACGCTTCTTTCGATGCTTGCTCTCCCGCCCGAGACCACATGGAGTGTGATCTGGCCCATGGGCTTGTGAGACACTCATGGATTTGTTCCTTAAAACACCATAAAAACGGCTTGAATTATGAGCATGGGACCTACACCAGCCTAGTGTCTTAGTATTAAGTACTCCATCCGTCCCAAAATAAGTGCCTCAAGCTTAGTACCCCCCCACCCTCAATGAGGATACGATACACTCGAGCATTTTTTATTTCAAGGGGCGCCAAGAAATGGTATTGTCCTTTCGATTTGTGGTTTGTTTTATTCGCAAACAATTAAAGCACACAAAGATCCCCCCCCCACCTCTTACAAAACCGCTTCCCATTACAATCCATAGTAACTTCATTGGTTAAAACCTCTTTGGAATAACCATTTGCTTTGCTTTTCTCGTGGCACAAATGAAACAAGGAAAAAAAATCACATACATGTCAAATTATACCAAAAAAAGGCCCCTCGTTGGTTTAAACTGATGAATAAAGGATACACGCATTTCCGCCTTATAAAACCCAGAAGAGAAGGAATGCAAAGTAAGCAATGCCACGACACGAGCAATACAAAATGCACGTGTTAGTCGGGGATTTAATTTGCTAACAGTCCTAGCCATTGATGATATATGCAACCCTCAATGTTCAAATCTGACAAATCAGTTATCGTAGCTAGAACCTTTATACCCTTTTTTAGACGAATAGGAGGGCCAAGCCCCCTGGTTCCATTACTTGAACGAAACTAGAGCAACAGAGTTCAGGCAAGTCACGCACCGCGTGTTCTGATGAAAGGAAACCAAAAGGAAAGGAAATAAAATCCACTAAAGACTATTTATTACAGCTCCATGGCCATAGCCAGAGCATCAAAGATAACAAACCCTTTTTTCTGGAGAGGGTTGATGGATTATCCGGTGATCTCAAAAGAGCCCAGGCTCAGGTCCATCTTCATCAGGATTGTTCCATCGCTTTTCTTCTTGTTCAGAGGGGATTGGGGTGGTGAGATAGTAAGTTCCAACGGTGTAGTAGGACTAGCGGCCGCCTGCTTGAGGCTCCAACTCAGTCTGGGAGGGGAAGAGGGATCGACACCTTCAGCATTTCTTGTCAATGATAGCTTGTCGAGCAAGGATCTCTCCAGCAGTTCACCAGCACCTAGCTGCGTGGTAGATTTTGCCCTCACCCACAATCCAGCCTAAATGGGGACTGCATGAGCTGGGTCAGTAGACATGAGATGTTTCCCAGGGTCTCCAGGTGATCCCCAGTAAAGAGGATCATCCATCTCCTGATAGTCACCTGCACCATGCGCCAAATACTATTCATATGAGTCCATATTGCATTTTTGAAGACATGGGAGTTTCTAATTTTCCATAGGCTCCATAATGCACATGCACTGAAAGCATTTGTAATAGAGTGATTCTTATTAGCAGGCCAATATCTAGCAACAGAGAGGAAATCATCCCCTAGTCTAAGACCGAAGAAACTAGAAATTTGTTGCCACATCACTTTGGCAACCACACAGTCGAAAAACAGGTGTGTGATAGATTCATCTTCTGAGCAAAAAAGGCACTCCGTTTTTTTTTCAATCCCCCTTTTTTGAGGTTGTCTTTTGTCATGAGCTTATTATGAGATAGAAGCCAAAGGAAAACCTGCACACGAGGGGGAACAACGATGGTCCAGACAGATGGTATGAAAACAAGTTTGATCCCTCTAAAGTTGATGATACTGTACAGGGATCCTGTAGTATATTTTCCTTTAGCTTCATATTGCCAAACGAGGGCATCCTCATTGTTGGAATATGAAACCCCCGACACAATCTGTTCTAGACAATACCATTCCTCCATCAATGCAAAAGTAAAAAATCTGCGAAAAGTGAGTTTAATGTTGCGCCCATCCCACACCTCCGCTACTGTCACACATTGCTGGTGGCAAAGTGTGTATAGATGCCAGAATTGCACAGACAAAGGGGATGTCCCAAACCAGGTATCTTCCCAGAATCTGATCTTGGTACCATCCCCAACAACCCATCTATATCCAAACTTTAAACCCTTAGCTTCCCAAAGAACCCCTTTTCAGAATACATAGGAGTTTTGCGAGCTGTAGGCAAAAATGTTTGGTTTCCCGTTCATATATTTACTATCCACTACATTCTTCCAATTTTTTCCCTCGCCCTTGATGTACCTTTTAACCCAATTTCTTAGGAGGCAGAGGTTAACATCTCTAAGGTTTGGGACTCCCAGGCCGCCAAACTCTTTTTTCATACAAACTAGGTGCCAGTTAGCCAGGTGTATTTCTTGTTGCCTTCAAAGTCACTCCAAAGGCAGTGTGCTAACTGGGTGTTGATTAAATCTAAAGCCCACTTCAGGAATTTGAAGAAGGACATCAAGTAAATAGGAATGCTACAAAGACATGCTTTAATTAGAGTAAGTCTAGCAGCATGGGATAGTAGTTTTCCTCTCCACCCCGCAATTATTTTCTGAATTTTATCTATGAGAGGTTGGAGATCTTCTCTCCTAGGTTTCTCATAGTGAAGGGGGATTCCCAAATACTTAATAGGGAAAGAGCCAATTGCGCATCCCAGGATCTCAACAAGGATAGCTGATTCCTCCTGGGATAGTCCAAGAGGAATCATTTCGCTCTTTGAGTAATTTATCCTCATTCCTGAGACATTTTCAAAGCAGGTAAGGACATTTTTGATATTATTGGCCTTATCCCCGTGTCTATCTACAAAAAGAATGGTCTCATCTGCATACTGGAGGCAGATTATTACTCCATCAGGGATCAGATCATAGCATAGCCCTTTGATCAAATAATTAGCAGCAACCTTATGAAGCATTCTAGTAAGCACATCTACCACTAGATTGAAGAGTAGAGGAGAGATGGGATCTCCTTGCCTCAACCCTTTATCAGTAACAAAGAAATCACCTTCAACTCCATTAATTTTAACTCCAACAGAGCCCTGGTGTGTGATCTGTTTCATCCAGTTGATCCAAGTGGGGTTAAAATTCCTTTTTTGAAGGATCTCAAGAAGGAAATCTAAATTAACCTTGTCAAAGGCTTTTTCTTAGTCTAGTTTAACAACTAGCCGAGAGCTATTGGATTTATAAGTAGAGTGAAGCACCTTATGTGTTGTAACCACACTTTCCAAAATAATTCTGCCTTTGATAAAAGTAGTCTGATTACTAGAGGTTAAGATACCCATAATGGCTCCTGATCTATTTGTGAGCACCTTAGTAAAGACCTTAAAGATGCAGTTAAGCAAGCTAATGAGCCTAATTTTTTTCATATTAGTGGCAGCCTTTTCTTTAGGGATCAGGGCTAAAATAACAAAATTAAGTCTATAAATGTCAAGATTTCCTTCATGAAAATCATGGAAAAGAGCTAGCACATCAGCCTTTATAAATATCCCAGAATTTCTGAAGGAAGAGAAATGACAGCCCATCTGGCCCTGAGGCTCCATCAGAGTATGAGCCAAATACTGCCAGTTTAATCTCTTTCCCAGAGAATGGTTCGTGAACCTTTATATCTCCTCTAATATGTAATTGTATACGTGATTCCCCATCCGAAACAATTATGGTGTCATTTAGTTGCCTAATATTGCGTTTATGTTTGTGTTTGTGTTTACGAGCGTATATATGCCCCTATGCTGTGTTTTGCAAACGGAAAAAAAAAGGAGGAAACGATGATTAATGTCCAAATCCAGTAATTTTATTGCTAGATATCTCCTCTAATAACCGTGCGTTACACGGTCTCTGACATAATCAAACATACAGTGCTGCATATATTTGTCTCTATTTTATTTATATTTTTTGCTTAAGAAAGAATGAGAAGCATGCATCGCGCGTGCGCGTGGACAAAACGGCGGAGCCCTAATTGAATTGCTGGGCGAGCTGGTAAAATTTTCGTTTGGTAACAGCAAAAAACCGGCAGGTGTGGCCCACCCGGCAGCCAGCCAGCCAGCGAAGCCGCCTCCCCCACCCCTCCCCTCCTTCTTCAATCCCAATCTCCGCCGTCGCCATCCGCCATCCCCTCTCGCCTCCTCCCCGCCCACACGCGCGCGCGCCGCGGCACCGCCCCCCCCTCCTGCCGCACGCGCGCGCGCGCGCACGCCCGCAGCCGGCCGCCGCCGGATTCCGCCGCGGCGCCGCAACAGGTACGGCGATCCTCTTCACATAGGGGGGTTGTTGTTGGATTTGCTGCTCCACCAGCTTCCCGTCCCGATTGATTAGTGCCAGATAGATTGGCTCTTCATCATATTACGTACCAACCAAAAGGTAGTTTTTTTTTTCCGACGTCTGTGTCTGTTTACTAGCTAGGCAGGGCCAATCGATTCGCGTGGATAAAAGTTGAGTTCAGAGCTGGAACATCATCCGGTCTCTCCTCTGCACACGGACGGAAGTTTAATCTCCCACATGCCCATATGAAATTCCAAAGCTTTATGCGCTCATGTTCACACACTAGTCCTGGCAGCTCGCCCAGTACCTGCCGCATCAAAATCAGCAGCGACTGGTAACTGCCGCATCAAAGTTAGGGAACCGGTTATAATTTTGGTCTAGTAGTACTCTAAAGAAATACTAAAAAGGAGGTTCAATTCTAGCGCTGATATGTTGTTTCATAACTGCAGCCACCTGATTCTGATGCAAACGTCGGCTGTCTTTCAGGTCTGCGTTCCGGGTTGGCGTCATCATTATGTTCTTGTCGAGCAATGTGTAGCAGCTGCCGCTCGCAAGACTCGATCCCCCGTTCCCGCGCTGGTGTGCTAGGCGATGGCAAAACTTCCTATAGTTGGTCGCAGGTTCGCAGGCCTTTTCCTTCCTGGTAGCTGTTCTAGTTGTTGTTATGCCACCTTTTTTTTTTTCCTGATCCTTCTCCTGCCACCCCTGCAGTGTGCATAGGAAACCCAACGAGAGCATGAGACTTGTCGTCGTCACGACCATCGGAGTTGTCTTTGGTTTCTTCATTGGGATCTCCTTCCCAACAGTCAGCATAACAAAGGTATATGCATGCCTCTATCGATGTACTGCTGTAAGTGCATGGATGCAAACTGCACTTCAAGAAGCTGACTCTTTCAAACATGCTGCAGCTTCACTTTCCTTCTAGCATTGTTTCCTACATAGAAGATAAGAACTCTGGACTCACAGCTCAGGCTATACTGAACCATGCCTGGATTTCTGCTAGAAACGCAAGGGGAAATGCTTCTGAATCTAGTTCCAACACTACCATGAAGGTAACTTGCTGAATTCTTCTGCATGAAATCTGTTTCTACATCTTTTATTAAAAAAATATACAATTCATATCCTAACTTTTTGATCTAACCTCGATCTTTCTTGATAATCTAGATATATGTACCAACAAACCCCAGGGGCGCAGAGATGCTAGCACCTGGCATCATTGCATCAGAGTCTGATTTCAATGCGCACAGGCTATGGGGAGACCCGGCTGAGGTAGCTATTCTTCTCTGCATCCACCTGGATGGATGTATTTCAGCTCAAGGGATGCCTTTCTTCTTTCTTTTCCACCTTGTATGCTGTATTCCGCCTCAAAGAGAATAATGTGTTCCTTTCTTTCTCCACTAGATGTACTATAATATTCTACCTTAAAAAGTTGACTATGATGTATTCTGCCTATCACGTTGTTCTCACATAATCAGCATATGCTTGCTCTTGTCATCTGATACATTATTATGTGTGTCTATTGCTGTCACAAAATTTCAAAGCAGTTGTTCTTGCACAATTGACGCACACTGTTGTGCACTGACGTTTTCTGTGCTTCTGTAAATGCCATATAATGTTCTGACCTGTGTTATGCCCTGCATTTCTTTGCTGATTTTTAAGCCCAGAATTTGCATTTTTAGCTTTCATGCTTATAAAGTTGATAAATGTAAATCTTAATCTCTGCACTCCGGCATTTATGGTTCATCAAACTTAACCTCAGTGTTCGAGTTAACCCTCACAAAATTTGCTTGACTTTGAATTTGCAGGACCTACCCTTCAAACCAAAGTACCTTGTTACTTTCACTGTTGGAATTGCACAGAAGGACAACATAAATAGAGCAGTCCAGAAGGTAATTTTTGACATTTATAATATATCAATTATCTGAGTGTCCCAGGTTACGTTTTTTTACTTTCACTTTTCTTTTCTGGTACAGGTCATTGTTTTGTCGTGTTATCTTTAGTTTTTATCTATTAATTTACAAATACCATGATAATGTAACTTGGTTATCTGCCTAATTGTTGAGCTCTTGGTTCTTGCAGTTTTCTGATGACTTTGCTATCCTATTATTTCACTATGATGGCCATGTGACTGAATGGGAGGAATTTGAGTGGTCAAAACGAGCAATTCATGTTAGTGTTCTGAAACAAGCGAAATGGTATGCCCTGATGCTTTTGTATTTTCTTAAATTTGTAATCTGAACAGTGAATCTAAAAGTTGACTAATTTCTTCACCTCTAGGTGGTATGCTAAAAGATTCTTGCATCCTGATATCGTGGCACCTTATGAATATATATTTATCTGGGATGAGGACCTTGGAGTCGATCATTTCAATGGAGAGGAGTATGCTTTCAATCTTCACTTGGCATAACACATTGTTCTGTTGGAGCGTTAGGTGACCTGCTAACATGATTTACATTGCAGGTATATCAAACTTGTCAAGAAATATCAGCTGGAAATCTCACAACCTGGTTTGGAGCCAGATAAGGGATTGACTTGGCAGATGACCAAAAGAAGAGGGGATCGTGAGGTCCACAAGTAAGTGGAATGACTCTCGTCTGCCCTTCCGAGGTGCAGAGCTTGGTTTGTTTTCTTCCTTTTTATCTCATAGAGCTATTGGTGGTTTGGTGGTTTGGTTTTAACAGGGATACCGAGGAGAGACCAGGCTGGTGCATGGATCCTCATCTTCCGCCATGTGCTGCGTATGTATTTCGCCCTCTGCAGCTGACTTGTGTTACTTTGGTTTCTGATATACGTAGAAAAGCGCCTAACTGTGTATGTTTGATGTGCAGTTTTGTCGAAATTATGGCCCCAGTTTTCTCTAGAGATGCATGGAGATGTGTATGGCATATGATTCAGGTATAGCATGGTTCTTACATCTTCTTTCCTCTCATATGTTCATCTCATGTGCTTACTATCCGCTGGTCATTGCAGAATGACTTGGTTCATGGATGGGGTCTGGATTTTGCTCTGAGGAAATGTGTGGAGGTATGAACCACACACCCTTGTCAAAACAGTGAACTAGAAATTGAAGAGATTTTGGACTACTTCATTTCTAACACTCTCATTCAAATAGCTCTTGATCATCTTGCCTCCCATGTCTCTGATTAATGTATTTACTCTGTGAAGCCTGCTCATGAGAAAATTGGCGTCGTCGACTCCCAGTGGATCGTACACCAAGTGGTTCCTTCTCTCGGGAACCAGGTAAGACTGATCAGAAAAGCATATCTTTTGAGTATCATCAGGCCCCATCACAGAACACCAAAACCTAGCACTTACCACCAACTCATCCCCGCCATCGAAAACTTGCAGGGACAGGCGGAGAATGGGAAGGCGCCGTGGGAAGGGGTGCGGGAGCGCTGCCGAAAAGAATGGGGGATCTTCCAGACGAGGATCGCGGAGGCTGACAAGGCGTATTACGAGATGATGGGCGTCACCCCTCCCAACGTAACATTTGTTCACTAGGCTGTCGTATATCGCCGATGTTAATCCTCCCTCCTCCCCCTTTTTGTCATCTCTAGAGCCCTTATTGTAGTGAGCTTAGGTGAATGGTGATGATATTGATGATACGTGTAGAGCATACAAAGATATCATATCATATCAGGTTAATTTTGTTACCTCTCTTTTTGCTCCCGTTCTTTTACTATTCGTTTCCTCGAATTGTATGTTGAACTAAAGCTATTTTACGTCGCCAACAAATGAAAATCGGCTTTGGGAAAATCTCAAATGGAACACTGATGTTCATGTTAATCCTCTCAGCGCATACACCAAAGGTTACATAGTGCAGGTGTTGTATAGATAGATATAGATAGCCAAGGTTACATAGTACATCTGGACCATAAAACACACACCTAAAACTGGTCAAGAAACCCTAGACAGCAACACAATTAGAGCTTATAGTTAACTAAAGAATGGTTGATGTGATGATCTCTGCAAGGAACTCGATCCTCTGCAGCCTCTCCTCCAGCTCCAGCTGGCTCACAGGCCTGAAAACAATAGCAACAAAAGGCATCGCCATTACTGACTGAGCTTAGCTTAGCCACACCAATCTTCTGAAAACTCTACCGTCAGAGGCATCATCTTCTCACCTTGGGACATCTGAGATCGCCGCCGAATGAGTGCTGCTCCCGCGGTGGTGGCGGCTTGCTCTGTCGCACAATCCCGGCTCGGTTTGGTCGGCGCTGCTGCCGCAGATGAACTGGGAGAGCAGTGGGTCAGGCTCAGGGTCCTGGCATGGCCTGCTGCTCATCATGTAGGGGTGCACTTCATATGCAGGTGCTGCTGCTGCTGGCCATGGTGAGCTGCTGGGCTTGGAAGGTTTCCTCCTCTGCCATGATCAGATGACGATGAGTTTTTCGAGCCCGGAATGGTGTAGATTCTGAAGTAGGAGGGATAGATAGATGGTACCTTGAGAAGATGGGAATGTTGGAATCTGAAATGCGCAGACATGTCTTTCCCTAGGTTCTCGGCGCATATTGGGCAAACCTGAAGATCATCGGGTAAAAACCAGTTTAGTGATTCAGCGTCGTAGAGAGAAAACCGTGATATCAAACTGTTATCATAGAATCTATCAAGCCATTTGCCACTTTGTTTAAGGGAGGGACATGCAAATTGGCTCTGTTTTATTGTTATCAAGAGGCATATAATAATTTGGGATTTTATAGACAAACATATACTCTCTCTTGTATCAAAATATAAATAAAAAATTGATACTCCCTTTGTATCAAAAAACGTTTTATATTTTGATACATAGGACTATCATACTGGGATCTCCAGATTGCTTATACCCTTAACACAGAAAGGATTTCAAGATTGGATTAGCTCAAGGCTGTGTTTTTGTCAAAATTAATACGCAATCAAAGTTACTTTGCACAGTAATAATTCCAACAGACACTTGGGGATACAGGGCAAAAGGAAAAGAGAGGTGTTCTCTTACAGCATTTCTGGTGTCAAAGCAATGTTCCTCCTGCAGATGGCTGCAGATGAAGGGCATTTCGACCTCGATGTAGCAGAAAGGGCAAGGGAAGTACTCCCACAGTTCACCGTCTTCTGAGTAACATCGACAAAAAAATCAGCTCATGTGCTGCTGTAAGCAAATCCAATCCAATCCAATCTGATCTGACCTGATCTGATCTAATCTAATTCTTCTGTCGTGATTTTTTGTTAAAAGGTACAGTCAGCTTCTCAATCTCGCGACGTGGAAACATTTTCATGAGCTAGAATGAATAAAGCACCCAACTTTAGATCACTCTCTCGTATGCCAAGAAAGCGAGAAGCAAGAAAGAAATGTTATTTTTCCTTGTTTCATCTGATCAATCCATGACCAAAAGCAAGGCTCCAAGTTAAAAAAAAAAAAATTCAAGCTACCACATAAACAGAAAACAGAATCTGAAAAAAGTTAGGAAAGATTCAACAGCAAGTATAGCTGCACTCCTGACAAACCGGAAAGGAAATGCAAGAACCTGTCACAGGGCAGCAGGAACTGCCGAGAACAAGACAGGAAACACGAATGAATGGACCCAATAAACCATGAAGAAACCAAGGATCAGATCAGAAACCTCATACCGAAACAGCGCGCGCATGTTTTGAGTGCTTTAGGAGTGAAATAAAAACCAAACAACAGTTAGCAGGAACAGAGAGCAAGAACAACACACCTGGTGGAGGAGGGGGTGGGGCATAGTAGGGCTGGTGTCTGCCTTGGGGGAGGAAGCCATAGCTGTAGGAGGCTTCTGCATCAACCTCCATGGCCGCGCTGCACTGCTGCTCCTCCTCTTTACTCTTCTCCTCGGCGGGAAGAGGAGGAGACGGATCACTGTAACTGACACAGCACATCCAAGCAAAGTTTACTCTTCTCCTCGGCGGGAAGAGGAGGAGACGGATCACTGCAACTGACACAGGACATCCAAGCAAAGTGATCACAGAGGAATTGGGGCTGGATCACAACTCCTCCTGGGCCGCGGATGTCGGTTTATATACGGCTCTTGGGGACTCTGCCTTCTCTGTCCACATGATTATTTTTTCTGTGTTGCTGGTGACTCAAAAGTAGGAGCAGGGGGAAATAGGAAAAGGCAAAAGGAGGGTGCATAAAGAGACAACATAGATTTTCAGGTCCACTCGCGGTGCCTCTTAGAAGTTCTAAGCATATCACTGCCTTGGGATCTGAAGGGGTACCTTGAATTTGCTTTTGCATTGCTCATTAACAAAGCTTATTATTGCATGAATTGTACTTACACTTGTCTCCCACATGGCCAAAGCGCGACGGAAATTAACTCCTCCACCGAAATAGCAAGATACCACTCGTGGAAGCTCGCGAATTGCACGATCTCGCTCTTCTGGAAAGCCTGGTCACCGTTCTCGAAGATCGTCGACGATAGGTTGGCGAGCAAACAAGGAAAGCAAATGAGTTGTTTTTGCTACTCCACTCTCTGCATCCATGGAAAGAATACTGGCAATGCTGGTGCACACAGTGGCTTGGGACTCAACTTTCCAGTCAGCAATCCAACCTGAAAGCTATGTGTGGATTGCAATTCAACGGCATGTCTGGATCTGGAGATAAAGTGGCCAGCCCAGACCTGCAGAAAGAAAATCAAAAGTGGCCACTCAGTTCAGTTGATGACAGCGATGCACATGTTAGTGCCATGCCTTTTTGTTCTTCCTCCTCTTGCAAGTAGAAACCAGAAAGTTGCATGGAGTTGCTGGACACCTTTATTTACCTGAAGAAAAATTGAAGTTTTGCCCTATTTGTGGTTCTTTATTGGATCACTTTTCACCATCCTGGCATGTCTGATTGTCTTTGCCCTGTTCACCAGATCTCTCCAGGAACTAACTACCAGCAATTTTTGTTTCATTCATACTCTTTGTATAATGGGCATAATTTAATTTTGTTATACTTCAAGGTTCAGTTTAATGAACAAAAGAGTATTTTTCACCCTCTCACAAGAATAATTTATCTGCTTTCTGCACATTGCACCATGATCACACCGACTGATTTAACAGAAATTTAGATGCTACTCAAATGTATCACATTGCTGTTGACCACCAGACATTTGCACTTCATCATAATCAGACAACTAATGTATTGACAACTTGTGCTGTTCTACAAACTGGCAATGGCAGCCAATAGGTGCAATTTTGCGATAAGATCAAAATCATGTACAGCAGCAATGTATCGACAATAATTAACGACAAAAAGCGTATCTCCTGTTCTCGAATAATACATGCGACAGAAATACAAATCACTAGCAAATTATGAATACACTTCTTAACCACAAGGAGGCATGGCTGAGAATCCATTCAAGCCCTCCTTTTCCTGGGAATCACCTCCCATGATGACTGCTATAAACCGGTTTTGCGAGGCTTCAGATGTACGACAACAGCTTGAAATATACAACCAGGTAGATGGAAAGAGAGAACACTGCACAAATGTGCTGCCAGAAGAGGAGCGCGGATGCTTCCTTAACACTGTAACCCCTCAGGCTCGCGATTGCGCCGAGCAGGATGGCACTGGGGGTGGAGTATTGCAGTGAGAGCACAAACCGGTACATGTGGTCATTCTCGACGAGCAGGTGCAGCTTGTCTGCTAGAGTCACGATGCCGATGCCAATGCACGGGAGGATCAGAAGCCTTGCGACGATTATACCGATGATAGTCCGCATACCCAGCGCATTATCATTTGGGCCTTCTGCGAGCATGCCTCCAAGAATCAACATCACCGAGGGAACCACGGCAGCAGCCAGGATCTCCAGACTGTCGGTGAAGAAGGAGAGCGGCGCATCAGCCCCAAACACGAAGGCCTTGAGCATGGGGACCATGCCGATGATGATGGCGAGCAAGGAGGCGATGGTCGGCGGCTGAAGAACATGCTGAATCGGAGTCTTCTCGGCGACAACCCTCATCCTCCTGACCACTTTGGGCTCCGCCAAGCACCGGAGCGACTTTGGGCTGCTAGGGCCGGCGCCGGAGATCCCCCCCTCCTCGGTGAAATCGATGTCGGGGAAGGTGTTCTGCGAGGAGCCCGAGATGCTGGCGAAGATCCTGGCGATGAATGGCGTCTTGGAGTGCTCCGTCTCCTTGTCGGCCATCCCGGGCCACTCGGCCTCCTGGAGCAGGGGGCGGCTGAAGTTGCTGACCTGCGGCTCCTCCTCGGGCACCCGTTCGATCTCGTTGCCCTCGCCGACGATCTCGTAGTACTGCATGGGGGGCTCCATCATGTGGTAGACGAGGGTGTATACGAGGATGACTGCGACCCACTGCGCGAAGGAGACGTAGGCGATGCCCTCGCGGTGGCAGCCGGGGCCGAAGGGGTGGTCGGCGGTGTGGCAGACGGAGCCGATGATGGCGATGGGGAGGTTGCCGGTGTTGCCGAAGCCCGTCATGATGACGGTGAAGCGGAGGAATCGCGGCGGCGGGCGGCAGACGAGCGCCACGGCGTAGCCGAGAGCGCAGCCGACGGCGGTGGCGAGGAGGACGTTGACGGGGATGAACCACCAGTGGAGCACGTTGTGGAGCGTGACGGACTGGCCGAGGTGCACGAAGATGAGGCAGGGCAGGAAGAGCGCGAAGACGAGCTTGCTGAGCAGCTTGAAGGTGGCCTTGGGCACCACCTGCGCCCGCGGGTGCGCGAGCAGCAGCCCGATCACCGTCAGGCACAGCAGCTTCAGCAGCGGCGTCACCGCCGACACCCAGTCGCCGCCTTGCACCGCCACCTGCGGGTCCATGGCCGCCGCTGATTGAAAGCCGGGACCTTTTTCTGGCCGATGGATAATCTAGATTATCGCTCCGTCGACGGATCCCCTTTTCGCCCGCCCGTCCGGACAATCGGCTCCGACAAGAGATTCGACCAATCTGCACGCCGAGAAATCAATTAAAACACGAGGATTCAATGAGCGAACGGATTGGATTCAGACTCAGATTCAGACTCAGGGGGATACACGAAACAATCGGATGAGCAGCAAAATCAAATCTTGAGCATATATGGAACCTATATGGATCCAAGAACAGCTACGAAATCAAGCGCCGGGATTTACCAACCGATGGCTGGTTGTCTGCCGCCTTCCTCCGGCCTGGATCGATCTCTCTCGGGATTTCGTCTGGGGCTCTGGTGAGGTGAGGTGATGTGACGGGACGGGATCGGGAAGGATTGCTGGATGCGGCGGCTGTTCTTGGCCTGGAGCTCCGGCTTGCCACGTGTTCTTGGCATGGGCCCGGGTGTCATTATCTTAGATGGCGATGCGATCTCGTGATTAATTTGGTTTTCTAAATAGTGTACCTGCTACTAAAAATTTGGTTTTAAAATTGTTATTTTGTCATGGTGTGTACTGACGCACGTGAATGGATCTCATGAGAAGAGGGCATCATCATCAGCAGCATGTGCGATGCCATCACACCATTGAAATATAGGAATCATCCGATGGCAGCTACTTGTAATGGCTAATGCTCCGAAATCAGTCGGGTTGTGAGCCGTCGGATCGATTTTCATGTATCCCCCTTTGCTTTTCCCGAGTTATGGACCATCAACATTCACCCACCCCACCCCCGCGTGTGCACTACCTCCAGGCCCGTGATATGTCATCGCAATGGCAACAGAGACGATGTTGCACCCCTCCTCCCCCGGGTGAACTCACGCCATTAGCGTGCCCACCCATTGCATCAATGATGTTGCTGACGAGCACTCTGCAGCACTGGTCATGTTGCGATGCCCTTGTCTCAACAATGGTGATGTTGCAACCCATGAGCTCACAACATCACTGACGTTGCGAGCACATCAGAGCAACGTCTCACAGCACGGGTGTCGTTGCGAGTAGTCGACATCACCCCCTTCTATTTGTCGCAATGGTTACTGCAGCCATGGCTAGTGATGGAGCAGCGAGTGATGCCTCGCCCCTATGGTTTGCAATGCGCTAATTGTTGCAGTGGGGGAAGGCAACATGAGGTGGTTGGCGTTGGCCCCTCTCGATTGTAGCAACGGTGGACAGGTGGTCGTTGTCGGGGAGACCTTCCTCGACATCGCGGAGGGTGGAAGAAGTCGCGATACACAACACCATAATAACATGACCTCCGCGTAGTTGATCTTCTCCCAAACTTCGTGGTGCCATCGACAACACTTTACAGTCTGAGTGTAGATCACATCGGTCGAACTTCGTAGGGTGAGGGTCGGCTTCTTTGGAGCACGACAACTGAAAGCACAATTTGATAGGAAGGTTAAACAACACAAGAAAAATGTCTCAATCACGTAGGGATGGAGAGCACGTGAATAGGGGAATATAATTTGTTGGTTGTAACATCATAAATAACTTTACACAAAACTATATATTTTTCTGAGATACTTCCAATAGAAAAAGTAATCCATTCAAACACTTTTTGGGGGGTTCATTAATGAAGTCCAAAGAGGGCCTAAGATTTTATAAAAAAGATCATACAACTCTCACAAATTCCTTCGACAGCTCCCATTATTTTTTACGTTTCCATTTTTTATCTTTCATAAAATCAAGTAAAAAATAACTCCTCTTGCAAAAAAAAAGTAAAGTACTCTCTCCGATCTGAATTAATTGATGCAGCCTCTATACAACATCCAATGTATTAATCTCCAAATTTCTGAACTTATTTCCCCTGAGCATGCAAAGGTTTTTTTTTCAATCACAAAAAATATATTTTTTAGTAATATATACATGTGGTTATGTTCTACTCTCTCTGGATCCAAGGATCAATTAAACCTTACATCCATGTACCCATCATGATTCCCATGACTTATGTACCACCAAACACCTGCAGACAACCACACGAAACTGACAACATATTCTAATAAACAAAAATCAGTTCATGACTGTGATGTGCATTGACATCTGCTAATGACCTACTTGTTTCTCTTTTCTCTTGCAAGCAAAAAATCAATTTGCATGGAGTTGCTGGACACCTTTATCCTAACAAACAAATATTTGACTGCATCGCTTGTGTGACTGTATTGGCACTCCACTCGAGACAGTAGTAGATATACTATTATTTCCACCAAGATTAATCCCAGCCATGTACTAGCCAACAGTACTAATTAATTTGGTCACAAGTCATCACGCTCAGTGCACACGAAGCAAAAAACCACACAACAGGCTTAGTTTAATGCAAATTAGCAATGTCTCATGTGACAGAGAAAGCAAAGCATGGATGGATCCCTCCGTTCTTAAATATAAATATTTTTACATTTTTTAATATAGACTACACACAAAATAAAATGAACGAATCTGCACTCTAAACACTAGTAGAAAACAGGCCTTTGGACCAGAGCATTAGTCCCGGTCGGGTTTTGGACCGGAACTAATGTGACCACTAGTCCCGGTTCATGAGGCCAGTCTTTAGTCCTGGTTCATGAGGAACCTCTAGTCCTGGTTGGTGTTACCAACCGAGACTAAAGGGGTAGTGGCAGGGTTGCAGCAGGCTGGGCCCCTTGTGTAACGCTCAAGATGCGATCCTATCCTTCTTTTGGCTCGAGGTCTCGACAGGGATATAAGAGCATCTCGTCGTTTCGCAAGAA
>CBMN010036002.1:0-10944 GCA_000582825.1 Hordeum pubiflorum
TATCGTTCCCATATTTGAGATGGATATGAGGGGTGCCGGTCAGTCCGGGCATTTGAGACGGATACGAGGGATCCGGTTGGGTCGCATTTTTGTGACCGGTCAGTGATCGGGAGGGCGGAATTTTTATATAAAAGGACCACCTGCCTAGTCGAATTGCCAGAAAAGACCACCTGTAAGTCCAAATGACAGAAAAGACCAGCTGCACCGTGACGGCGGGCGCGTCAGCCGACACGTGGCACCTGCCGCCACGGATGCAGGCGGCGAAACCTGCCGCCACGAGGCAAGGCGGCATCTCGTCTGCCACAGATTTTTTCACCCCGCGACAACTCATAACGGAATAGTGGGCTTTTGGGCCCATGCTGTCAGGCCACGTATAGCCTGCCGCCACTTCCCAGACGGCATGGGCCTAGAGTCGTCGCGGGGCCGAATAATCTGTGGTAGACGAGCTTCCACCTGGCACCGTGGCGACAGGTCTTGCCGCTGCACCCGTGGCGGCAGGTGCCACGTGTCGGCTGGCGCGCCTGCCGTCACGGTGCAGCTGATCTTTTCTGCCATTTGGACTCAGAGGTGATCTTTTCTGACAATTCGACTCGTAGGTGGTCTTTTTGAACAAAAATTCGGAAGGACGTTTCGTGCGTTTGAGGAGCGTATAGGGGGTCCGGCTGTAGATGCTCTGATCGCGTAACTTTGATCCGAATCTTGACTCTGTTTCATCGCTGGGGTCAACCACACCGGCCCCTTTCCAGCTTTTATCGCAGGGGCTTTCCTCACCCGTGCGTGCGGTAGCGGTGCAGTGCAGACTCCTCAATCTCGCAAAACGAACGAAAATACTCTATACTCGATCAAGAAAGTGTCCCTGTCATCGTGAAACAGTTACACACGCACAAAGCATTGGAATTGATATTTAAATGCTGGCTGCTAGTATACTAAATAAATACAGCATGCCTGAGATGCGACATCCCATGGCTGCTCGCACCCGGTCGTTTACTCGTTTCGAAAGAAAAATAAGGCATTCTCTAAAATTAGTCGTGTCTGTCTACCAATGCTCCACTAAATATATACGCGTGCTACATTTGACGACAAACATACATGCGGAGGAACAGACAATTAACCGCCTATATATACCTTGACACTCGTTGACTTTTTGTTGTCGGACACGGGCGGTCAAGCCGGCAGGACACGGCAGGACACAAACGTGGGGTTTGCGAAAGTACGGACAGCTACTTCGCACCATTCTAACCGCCTCGGCACATAAAAAATCCCTTCCCTTCCCATCTGGTGTCAGCTGCCTGCATTCATGTCATCGTATAATGGCCGTTCCATTTTGAAGGCGGCTCAGTACGGACACGATCTTTCACTGACACCGACATTGAAGCGGCCCGTCGACCGAGGGCACCGCTTGCTGCACGCCCGGCTGAACAAGTCTCCTCGCCGCATTCAAACGCCTCTATTAAACCCGTGTGGACGCCGAGAAGCCTACTTTGTCCGACCACACATCCGTTCATGTGCGGACCGACATTAAACGCAACGTAGGCTGAGATCCTCTCGTCCGCCCTCTATTTAAATGAGGCCAGACGCTGGGTAAGTATCGCACCCCTCCGCCACCCCCTATCTTTTTCTTCACCATTTTATCCACTCTTCCGATGGATTCCGAAGAGCATTTCTCCGGCATACAAGCCGGCTGGGTGGCCCGTCGAGCCCGTTGGATAGGAGCACGAGCGAGGCAGCTCACTGCTCCACCTCCCTCACCTAGCCCGGCGAAGCAAGTTGCTGCCCCAAGCCGACGCGTGGTTCAACAACTCGCCACTCTAAGCCAACTCAATAAGGAGTGGCGAGTTGCTACACGCCGGCACGGCGGGGAGCACGGCGACGACCGCGCCTCTCGTGCCTGCGACCACGCCATCCGCCGTCCACGCACGTGTAGCCACGCCATGCAGGCACAGAAAAAAGCCGGCTGCGTGGAGAGCGATGAGTCGATGGCCAGCGCGTCTGCGCCCGTTGCCATCATCGGGTAGAAGTAGAACGCGGGAGGCCGCCGCCGCTTGGGTCTCAGAAGGCCACCACCGAGGCGACGCCGGCGTACACAGTCTTGCATGGTTCTTCTCTTGCGAGGACCTTCTATCGAGGGAACAATCCTGACAATAGTAACAGGGGTACAAACAAGGGATGGAGCCTAGCTAGGACGCAGGGGTAACACTCGGATTTAACGAGTTCAGGCCCCTCTCGGTGGAGGTAAAGACCCTACGTCTCGTGTCCGGAGGCTTGTGTTTTCTCTAGGGGCTATGAATACAATAGGGTGCGGAACCCTTGTCCAGTAGCTCGGGAGCGGCTTATATTGAGTGCGCCACCACCAGCCGAGCGTCATTACAAAGGCATTTAATGCGAGTAACGACGGATGTTACTGAAAACTGATGTCTTAACTAAACGCGTTACAGGTAACGTTAGTCTTCACAACACTTCATGTGAGATATTAAGTCCCTCGAACGTTGCAGCTCCCACGTTGTCTCTGCTTCCTCTCGTCCGAGTGCTGGTGCCTGGCCGACTGGTGGGATGACGTCCGAGTGACTTGATGGATCCGAGTGGATCCTGAATATGCATCTGAATGCATTGGTAGTCCAGGGACTTTAATGATAATGTGAGGCCCTGAGTGGGCCCTAAATGTCAGGTCTATGACCCTACCTCTAATAGGTGACCTCATCACCTTCGTTGACCCCGCATTGGTTGCACGGAAGCGGAGGTGCCCGCTTACCCTCCCACGGAAGCATCGGATGGGGGTTCCGCTTCGATGAGCGATTCGAAAGCGAGACGTCCTTTGCACTGAAGCATATGTCTCCGAGGCTTCCGGCAGTCCGGTGAACGGGCTGCCGGACATGGGAAGACAAAGGGATCCATCACGGCCGTCCGTAGACTAGTGTAGTAGCGTATCCAGGTCGTGGGAGTGGAGCTCCTCACGATCGTACGTGTACATAGTCTTACCTTTTTAATTAAAATATATTCGAAATGTAATGAAATTCGTCGTGTTTTTATGAAATCCGTCATATTTGCATGAAATCCGACCATGTTTGCATGAATTTTGTCTGATTAGTTTGAGTTGTTGTCAAAATGTACATGGCTAACGTTATATGACGTCTCGCGAACGAATGCGGAATCAAATTTACGGTTTGCCCGGTTTGCCCGTTGAAGATGCCTAACAGTTTCGCAGACGTACGGTAAACACATGCCGGCCGCTTTCAGCTCGTGCGTGCGTGCGTGCACCTTTCTAAATTCAGACAATCGACCAATGGAGAAGGTACGGAAAGCCCCCCTTTGCAATTTCCCAACCAATCACTTGACAGTGCGTTAGAGGATTTCCTTTCCTTTTTCCCTTGGGATTCACGTGCCTTATTTACAAGTGTCACGGTCATGATTCCTGTTACACACGCAAAAGAGAAGGACATCATTGATGTACTGGAATTAATATATAACCCTGTCGGCTAACAAATAGAATTAAGTTCAGTTGAATACATGAGTTACAGAAAGGCAGGCCCCGGTTGAATATATGAGTAATTTAGAAGAAATAACTTTAATCCGAAACAACGGTAGCTAAAACAATTAACATAATATACAATTATACATGATCATTTGACCAGAGAAACGCATGTGAAATTAGGTTAATGATAGCATCGCCCATTTTTCTTTAGGAAAGCATAGCACGGTTTGCTCTATCCGCCTCATCTGACAGCTCTGTCAACCTATCGCAAGGGTGGACAACTCGTTCTTCTGCTCTATCGAGAGGCTCTTCCACAACGCGTAGAAATTGCGGTCATTACGAAGGTGGTGCACGGAGGAGGATGTGAATCGGAACATGGTGTGGTGCGGTTGTGCCGGGTGTGGCCTCGTTTAAATAACGGATGTCAGCCAAACCAAACAGCGGGGTGTATCAATGCGGGCGTCGGAGTTGGTTTTTTGGGTGGCATGCATGTTTAATGATGGCAGGCGGACAGATAGACAACCCATTTGAATACGGTAGATATTCGTGTCGTCCCTCGAGTTTGGTAACATGTCTCTGGCATTAAACATGCAAAGACACCAGGAAGCGTTTCAATGCCAACACCAATGAGAAAGGAGCATGGAGATTCGGATGGACCCATCGGATGGCCGGGGATCAGCCGGCAGACCCCATAGCCATAGCACTAGCACATCCACCACTACAAACCGTGGCGTAGGAAATTCAAAATTTTGAAAGCCGCGGCGCGGGCGAGACTTTCAGCGGGCCCCACCTAGCCCGGAGGAACAGCTGGTCTCCACTCCACCAACAGTCCGTCCGCCGCCGCTCCCCATTGCATTCCCCCCACCCTCCCTCCCAGCAGCACCACAAGCGGCGAGCTGCAGCCAATCCGATCCGCCGCCAGCCAGCGTCGCGCTCGCCGGGGATGACCCTACAATGCTTGATGAACTAGATGCTTGGCCAATGCTTGACTCTCATTCTGCACAATCCATGACCACTTTGTTCGCTGACTTCACTGAAAACTTTCCCTTATTGTCGAAGTGCCAAGCAATGAAGTCGCCATTGTGATTCTGAATGAAAATTTGCATTATTATCTCAGCATATTCGGCATTGAAGGTCTGCTTCACCAGTTGAGTATCCCAAGATTTTGTTATTGGTTCAATCATATTAGATACTGTTGTGATTAGATGTGTACCTCTCACTCAAGTTACTCTTCTGGTAATGCTTCTTGGGAACTAGGGATCAGACCATACTCTTATGTTCCTTCCATCCCCGACTGTCAAAATCATGCCCTTCCTTACAAGTTGGACTCCTTTTAAAATGCTCCACCATACATAAGAGATTCCACTTTTTGGTGTCGAGTCGACTCTGCTATTCCCTGGGTGGTATTTTGCTGCAAGTAAACTTCCACACATGGAAGAAGTGTTTTGAACGAGCCATGCTTGGTTTGTTCAATTTAAGTATCACCCTTTCACTGCCGTACAAGATACTTGTTGAGTCAAATGATGTGTAAATTGGTTGAAGACCGAATAGATGCACTATTCAACTTGTAACAAGAAAGTGACCTGTTTAAGTATATAGATATGGTTCATGTCTAACTGTCATATTGAGCAGAGATAAGGAGAAGCTTTATCATAGAAATTACTACACCACTGCAGTTTACCTGTGGTAGCATTTCTGTATTAGTTAAATTACAATCAGATTGTATGCTTCTACAGATAGCATGCAAGGACTTCCCTCACTCGCGCCATCTATGTGTTGACTTGCCATTCATCACTACTTCCCACGTGAAGCATTGTAGCATGGTAAGTAACAAGCATTTTCACTCCCTGATGCTGTCGGCAATAGATACAATGATTATAGTACATCATTTGTAATGTGACTGCATTGCTGTTTTTTCAAATGCAGTGCTAGTGTTTTGTATGCGATGTTCCAGCTCCATGCAAGCATTGGGGGCAAGGTCTCTTGGATGACAATCATTGTCATGCTACTGACAAGGAAGCGGAATGGAAAAAACTGAGGCAAGCATTCAAGTGCAAAAGTGCATCTTATCCCGAGAAACACCCGAATGTGGTGTACCCAACAGCGCCATTAGCCAGGCAAGTGTGTGTGTGTGTGGGGGGGGGAACTTACCCTATCACATTGACAGGGAGGACCTTCCCGGGCCCTTCTATCATGCTGGCATTGTTGTGCTCTCGGAGGTGAGCCTATTCTTGATTCATCAGTAATGTATGCACAACCTAAAAATGGCCTGCAACTACTGTAGCAACATCACACAGTTCTAATCTTTCCTTGTTGTATGTGCCTATGTGGTGATGTGCGTTGTTGAAGTCTGTAGGGTGGAGCTGCTGGAGTCCAGCAGTAATTGGCTGCCTTTTGTGCTTTTGCGATACGTTTAGGTTGCAGTTGGTAGTTGTATGATCTTGTTTCGACCAATGTTTGTGTTGTGTGGTGATGCTGTTGATCACGAGCTCTTGTCCGATTCATGTCTAACCTCTTGGATTAGTCATTATACTCCTTAATTTGTTGAGCGTGCAGTAATTTAAAAACGTTCCTAGCAAGATCCAATTCATTGTTCCCTCACCTCCAATAGGCTATTAATGTGCTATGTGATATCTGTTTAATTAGTGTTATCACTCATTGTTCTGAAATACAGTTTCTACTTTGTGTTTGCAGATAATTTATGACAAGGAAATAGGCCAGAGCAGTGGATGTGGGCATGTCACCATGAATACTGTTGAAGAGGCTGAGAAGGCTGTTGAGTTATACCATCACAGCGTGAGTTTATTTGATAAATGATAACCTGATGCGGCTAGTATCCTCAAGTTAAAACCGGACATATTCTTCTATCTTAGCTGCATCACATGTCCTCATAGTTGAGCAAGTACTATATGATTGCAGAATGGATATAAGGTCTTCCCACAGTTTGCATTCCCATACCTTTACTGTAACAGGATCCTATGGCAATGCGATGTGGTACTGGTTTCTGGTTTGCATACAAAGTAAATTGATTTCAGGACACTGCCCTTACTCCTTAGTTTCTGATTTGAGGAACCCCTTAGTCTGAAGTGAAGCCAGAGTAATCCCCTCTTCGTGCTGCCAATTTGGTGTTCTTTTGGCATAGTTTGTTTCTTTTATCTCTTGAGGTCAGCATTATGTGCAATTTCTGTGCTAGAGAATCTAGAACACTTATGATTCTGATCGACCTTTGATTTGGACATGCAGGAGCTGTGTGGCAGACTTGTCACTGTGAGTAAGGCAGCTGCAATTGGAGGTGCCTGGGCAGAAGAAACACCGTCTCCCCGTCGAACCGTGCCCTCTTTGTTCATGCACTTTGTGAACAATCTGTCGCGGGAAGTGGATGGATGTGCGCTGAAGCAGCTGTTCAGCGGGTTCGGCGAAGTGGTCCATGCTAAAGTCATCTACCATCACACAAGACCTCGGTGGGAGTCCAAGGAATTAGGTGTCGTCACAATGGCGACGTGGGAGGGGTTGAAGGACGCCATTCGGGGCCTCAACAAACAGGTCAGTCAGACTTTGTTTTATCCAGATGATGGACGTGGTAGCATGGTCAGAGTATGTGATGACACGTTTCCATGGTTTGGTTGTGAGTTTTGCAGGTCTGGAGGGGCCGTGAACTGCGGGTGGGATGAACTGCGAGTGGCGTTTCTTTACTGAGATGATGAGATTGGAAAAGGGATAATCTTTGTGTGTGTACCTACAAGTAGCAGGCTACCAGGATATGGATAATAGTTTTGTTCATATGAAAACATGACCTAGAAGCTGATCGTTAGTTAAACGCTCTGCCCTTGTTTCCCAGCAGGCTAGACGACTGTTCTTGGGCTTGGGCCGCAGTTGCACGCCATTGTCTTTTGTTGTTTGAAGACATGTTTATCTTCCTTTCTGATCTAGGGGTAGTCTCCAAGAACAAACTCACTGCCTAATCAATCTTGCATGTTTGGTCTTGAACACTGTCTGTGCATGTTAGAATTCAGACTTAGATCACTCGGCCAGTCAGTAAGCAAAGCGAGCTGCATTCATTGTCTCTGAAGGTGACGTTGGCCGGCCTTGGTGACGGGGAGAGCGTCATGGCCAAGTGAAAAGGAGTGGGAGGGTGCCGTGTGGCCCTTTGCCAGTGACCAAACAGTGCACAACTTTACCTATTTAATTCCTTGTTTGCTTATGCTTTGAGCATTTTCAATTGAATTGACAGGCATTTTTGTGCATTCGCAAGTACGGGCGAAAAATAGTTTGTTCTGCTTGTGATTGAACTGAATATGTTTGTGTATTTAGGATTTCTTTTTTGGAATAAAACTTGATTTTAATTGAAACTCGGTCGTTTGAATTTTTTTGTTGAGCTATATGCACCTCACCTCAATAATATTTACCTTGGAACAAATGTGGTTAAGTAAAATGTGTTGTAGTAGTAGAATAGAAATGAGAAAAGAGAGTTGGGTCAGAAAATTGCGGGATGGCGTGGGTAACACTTTAAATTTGTTTGTACACCTCAAACGAACAAATGACTTCATTGGCACTGATGTACGTGTGCGCCATACCCTGATATGTTAGTGTCCCAGGCCACTTGAGCCGTAATGAACATATCATTCCCCACTTTCGTGGGAATGATTCCGACAATAGAAAGGGGTAGGATAAGGAGCATGATCTATCGAGATGCAAATGGGTGACACGAGTGTTTTAGCGAGTTCGGGCCTCTCGCGGTGGAGATAACAGCCCTAGTCTCATGCTCCGGAGAGGCTTTGCTCACCTGTCATGAACACAGAGTTACATGGTGTATTTGAGAGAGAGGGGGGGAGGACGGACCTCCAAGCTAAGTCCTGAGACTAGTGGGAGCTAGAGCCCTGGGGGGAGAAGAAGCTAGCCCGAGCTATGTGGTGGGGGGCCACCCCCTCATCTCTTATGTTGCAAGATGATGGCGTTAATGCCATAGTGTCAGCCCACTACAAAACCTCCACTATGAGGATGATGCTCCGACTGCCTTGTTGACTGCTGGTCTTCGCATATCCGAGTGAGTCATACGGTCGAGTGGTCGACTGTCATTCGAGTGGATAAGACGTTGCTATTCCGAGTGAATAGTACGTCTATATTTATCTGTACCCATCTGATGTGTGGATCCCATGCATTTATGATATTTCGACCCTTCATGGGCCTACCTATTATGTGTATCCCCAACACCCACAAAGTCAGTTTTTGAAAAAGAGAGAATCACATGTTTCTCTGGAATTTTGCAGCCACGATATGTCAATGACAACACAACCTGTTATTGTTAATTTCCCAGATAACAATTACTAATTCTCGGCACCAAAAATGGAAGGTGAGAAAAAGACATAGCCTAAAACTGCGGTGACAAATCCTTGAGTTGTCCCATTCCAACGCATCATTTCCCCCCCGGGATTTCTCAAATTGTTCTTGCCTCTGTGAAGTCTTTCTTTTCTTCTATTGGCTGGGATTCGAAGAGAAGAATCAAATCCCTGTTGTCCTAACGTTCACGGGTGCAATCCCTACGGCTTTACGATCACCCAGATGGCGTAGATGATGCCCGGGAAGTAGCCGAAGAATGTTAGGACGAGGCAGATCCAGAACTCAACCTGCGGCAGAAACCCCAGCAAGAACCGATCAGATCAGGAGCCCTAAATGTTTAAATGCATGCATACATCCATGGCAATGGTAAAGCTATATATATATTGTGTCACACACGTATGTGAAAGAAAAGAAGAAGTTATTATATTGTGTCACACCGACAACCTTGAGATGGTGTGGCACGCACGTACCTCACATTCGTACTTGAGGAAAACGCCGAGGGGAGGGAGGAAGATGGCGAGGATGAGGTAGAGGAATGTCATGGTGCTGTCCGGCGGCGGTGGTGGTGGCAACCCCACAACCAATGTCGGCATTGGTTGTGATGGTGCCGCCGTTGCGTTTTCCGCCATCGGTTGCGGTGGTGCCATTGATTGTGGCGGTGGTGCCATTGATTGTGGTGGTGGCGCTATCGCTGCATTTTCTGCCATTGGTCGTGTTCGGACCGATCGCCGGCGAGTGATGGGGATCGATCACCGGCGAGTCCCCGACGTTTCTTGTGTGGACGTGGGAAGAAGCAGCCACGGGGATGCAGACAATAGCTTTGGCTTCCCCGCTTCACCGGAATGGGGACGCATGACTTGCCTCACGCAGAACCAAAATAAGGCTGCATGTTACATGCACGTGTGGCTTTCTGCTACTTTTGAAATGGAGAAGGACTATATCAGGGGCGTGGCTTAATGTGCGCCACGGACCGTTCGCATGAATGGGTCAGTGGGCAAACCATTTTATCGGATGGTGCTGGTCACATCTAGTTTTTGGATGCATAATGAAAACAGAGGGAAAACTAAGGAAACAACAAATGAACACAAATTGCCATTGACCATGGTGAAAGAGAAACTAAACCCTACCATGCATGGGATATCAGATTTTGTTGGAGATTCTTGTGCATACATGATTATCTTCTTTGCGTGCATGGCTTAGCTTTTGATTATCTTTGTGAGGTGCTTTTTCTTTTGACGTTCAATTTTAAATTTTATTATATCTTTGTGGACGGAAAGTCCAGTTTATATTCCGTTTGCATATTCATGTCCCTTGCAACGAGGGCTTTAAAACAAGACCACACTTGAATGCATTTTGATAAATTTTAATCTTTTACCAATATTCAAACTTAATGATCATAATATTACATTTTTGCCAAATTTCACCAAGTTCCATTCGCTAATTAGGCCTTAAGATTAGGATTTGGATTTAGGGTTTAGAGTTTTAGGGGTTCAGTACGGTTTTAATTTTAGTATTTGAAATCTGGTTAATTTATCCTTGATTTTTACAAGTTTTTTTTTGCGAATTGGTTTGTACAAGTTTAACTGTTTGGAACTAGATGAAATTATCAAACGAGTTTAAAATTGGCCTTATTTGAAAGTCCTCGTCACATGGAACATAAATATCCAAACAAAGCATAAATTAGATTTTCAGTTTAAAAATATAATAAATTTAAATTTACAAGGCAAATGAAAAGACATGAAGGCCACCTTCAATCAAAGTAATCAACGGGCTAAGCCACGTGCATGGAATGAAAGAAACCCACTCTCCACGGTGAAAACCTATTTTGACAAAAGGGGAAGAGATCCGACCATGTATAAATAAAGTATAAAACTATCCGGGGTTAGGATTAGGGTTCGGGTTTAGAGTTTTAGGGGTTCAGTAGGGTTTTATTTTGGGTTTTTTACATCTGTGCCCCTAGTTCCTTAGTTGTGCTCATTCATCCCCATGTCCTTAAATTTTGTTTCACTTTTCCCCACTCCCTAGCCCGAAACCATCACCAAAGGTCACAACGGAGGATGCCGTCGGGTCAATGGTTTGATCGTTAACTCTGACGAGTGGGGCCGTGCTGGACTGGACGCCGAACGGACGTGCACGCG
>CBMN010036003.1:7338-18115 GCA_000582825.1 Hordeum pubiflorum
TCCTGTCTGTGGTGTTTGTATATCTTGTTCCAAATACAGGAGCGAAGCCACCTGGCAAGGATGCTTGAGGAGTGTAGCTACGCGTGCAAATGGACAGGGTGTCGACCTTTGTCAAGGTAGCCATGGGCCTCCTTTTATAGTTTGAGGGGTTTCCACAAAGGCCACAATGGTCAGGTACAGGGACTGTCGTCAGAGTGGTAGTGGGAAATACCTAACTCTAACGGACTAGGACACGCGCATTGAATGCGCCGTGAGGTGGCACGCTGGCGACGTTTCCCGGCAGGGATTGCCTCTCCTTCTGTGCCATCCACCCAGCTACCTCTTATTCTTCTGCCATGCCGCAGGACGGGTGGCGATAAAGCTGCAACAGGCCCGTCGATGTTGCCATGTGCCCCGGCCAGCTCCGCCTACCCGCCTTCCCGCTCAACACCTCAGCCGATGTAGACAATCGTCCTTCGTGTGGTGGAGCGGCGGCCTAGCGGGTTAGGATCTTGCCGGGGACGCCCGTGGGCGGGCTACTCAGCCTGGTGAAGGGCCTGGTCGCCTTGCTCTGGTCTTGGCTTCAGTTTCCCTCGGAGCCTTGTGCGAGCCCGGCAAGAAGCTGCCGGCCTGAGGCAGCTGCCCGTGCGTAAGTCTAGGTACTAGGGACCCCAAGTTCTAAGTACACCGACATAGGAGGATGTTGACTTTGATGGAGATACAACACCTCTTTTCACTGATGAATTTTGGGAAAGAGCTCACCCAAATTCGCACATCACAACTCCCCTCACTCAATTCCCTTAGTTGCATGCATAGACTTAAGAAGATGCTACTGGCTCAGGAGAGCATCACTCACATCTTCAATCCATTCCTGAAGAAATTCTTGTTGTATAAGCTAATGAAGTTACTCAGAAGGCGTCTAAAGAACCTGCTGTTGAAATTCTTCAGCATGAAGGCTCTGTGCATTCAACTGATACTAAGACTATGCCTCCAGCAACCGATGTGGAGATTGCCAAGTCTCACAGTATCACAGGTAAAAATGACTAAACTATCTCTCCAAGGCCTATCTTTGATGTGAGGCCCACTAAGATCAATTTGCAACAAAGCCGGTACTCCCTATCAAAGGCAAGAATGCCAACCAAAATTCCTCAGAAGTGCTTTTGAGGAGAATAATTTCTTCATTGGCTTCTCACCATATGACTCTACGAAGATTAGGCGTCAGCATTTCTGGACCCCAAATCGGATGAAATTTTATTCATCTCTATTGTTCGAGAAGAAAATATTTTTTCGGCATCACCATATTCCTCATGTGGATATGGAGCATAGCTCCTGCTTCACTGCGGTGTTAGCAGATCTTCACAATGTTGGACTCCTTGGCTTTTGTTGTGACATTGCGATTGGAATGAAGAGCTAATTCTTAAATTTTATGCAACTATGCATATGTCTGGTGAAGCATCTAATGTTAAAACGTGGGCCCTTGACTGGATGACTGAGAACACACACTACAAGGCCCCAGGCAGTGAATTGCTTCGGGCTCTTCCTGTTGATCCCCCATTTGAAGAAGCAAAGCGGGTCTATGATGAACCTAAGCTTCCAAACCATTTGATGCAAGTGCTCATGGAACCATTGGCTGAAGGACAAGCTGCTAGGACCACCTTCCTTGTGAATGAATTGCTCTATGTGCCCAGAACTATCTACCGCATATTGGCCAGGACCCTCAGTCCTATCAAAGGCCACAACTCTAATGATGAAGAAGTTGTTGGCAACATGAAGAATCTGATATTTTATATCATTCATGGGATTCCCATCAACATAAACAATTTCTTCCTGAGGACTTTGGCCAATGTTGCGTAGTCACCTTTTGATTTCAAGCCTTATGCTCCTTGGCTCATGAGATGCATTAGAACAAGGTCTTCAATGAACTAAAAGGCTGACTGTCAGAATCATCTCAGCTATCTGCCTCTAGTGGTAATTCTTCAAAGCACAATTTCATCACTTCCTGGAAAAGGCAAGGCTGTTATTGAAGAAGCCACTTGTCTACTTGATGGTCAATTTCATCAACCCATTTCTCAATCTACAAATGACAACTCTGCATCGCAAGATTCAGCGGCCAAGACCTCTGCTCAAAACCCTAAGGGTTCTGCTCCTCGTGTGATGACTAATCGTGAGCTTCTGATAAGTCATCATCAAAAAGTCGACCGCAATCACAACTAGGTTAAGTGTCAACTTGGAGCCATTCTAGCAAACATGACAGTGACACAAAACTCAGTGAGGAAGAACCACTACTATGCTCATGAAATATTTGATCGTAATTGGGCCATTCTGTCACATTTGAAGACTAATGATGAACTTGTTGAAATGGACTTTGAGCAATACTTTGATTGGTCTCATCTGCCCAAGAGGATGTTCAAGAATGTTCAAGTTCCTCAACTCATCCCCAGCTCATATTCTTCATCGCGCATAGCTGATGAAGGTGAGGATGTTGGAGATACTGATGTTGGTCCATCTTCAACAACCGACCCCAACAACGTTGGCGCTCCTCCACCACCTTCAAGATGAAATTCTTTAGGGGTGTTGGTTCTCAATTTCGTCTCCTTTTGGTCATTTGATGAGTATTCAAGTGGGTCTTATTATATGGTTGATACTTTTGATTAAGTTCCAACTCTCTTTCTTCAGTGGCGTTTGTGAATTCAGTTGTAACTTAAGGCCGATGGTCGTCTGACTCTTTTGAACCGTTTTCTCCATGCTTTGCTCTTAATTAATATATATGCATGCATGCTGAGTTTCGTCTGACAACATTTTTCATCATGCATAGAAAATTCTTCATATTATATGTTCAATGCTTGAATGTATTCCAAGATATAGGGGGAGATCTCCACAATTTCATCCTTCCATGTGCATCTGCAATCCCAAGAAAATTCTTCAATATGCACATCTTTAGTGGAATTCTTCTATATCTTGTTATAAAATTCTTCAAACTCCTTACTTGCACTCATTATTTTTATCCCCATTGAAAACTTAATATATATCTCATCAATCAACAAAAAGGGGGAGATTGTTAGTGCATCTGTGCCCCTTAGTGATTTTGGCGTATTGACGACTAATTGGTTAAGGGATTGATGTGTTTGTGAGCGTACACAGGTGTTATAGTCCTTGAAAAGTTTGGTTTAACCGACGAAAGACGATCCCTAAAAATGTATTTATTCAGTTGACGAATTTGATATATGTCTTGAAGAAATTGAAGTGAAGAATTCGGTGTGACCATGAAGAAATTGATGCGAAGACTTGAAGCATGAAGACTTTGTTTTCATATTTCATTTCCTCTTTCTTGAGCCATAGGAAACACTATACTATTAAAGGGGGTCTAGGCTAAGCATAGATACATTTCCAAGTGAAGCTCATAGACTACAATCCTAATCCTTCGAGTGAAGACTTTGGAAATCTCTTACAACGCAGACAAGTTCTTCAGTGACAGAGAAGTTCCTCTGGTCACTAACAACTTTGGTTGACTGAGGAGTTTGGACATCGCTAGTGTGTTCTGCCTACCGTGATGACTTTGAGTGCCCCCAACAAATTTGAGAGTTCATATTTCTGATCGTTGCTGCGCTTAGTGCTAGTTGTCCAAAGGATCTTATCATGACAACGATCATATCATTGAAGGGCATTTATGTCTTATCATGCCAGGTTTCTCCCAGGCTATATATAGCCGCCCCCACAACCATTCGTTGGTTCGCTAATCCGTGAGATAGGTTAACACTTGTCATTTAGAGCAATCCATTCATCTGACGACTTAGAGAAAATCCTAAGTGAGGAAAGAACCCATACACCCAGAGCGTTCAAGTGATTGAGCATCACTGAAGAAATTGTCATGTGTGGAACTGAAGCTTGTTACCTTTGAAGACTATGTATCTTTCACATGGTTAGGCGTCATGGTCATGCATCCAAGAATCATTGTGGATTGCCGGGTGACCAATTTGTGATGGTTTTGATAGTCTACCTTGAAGACTTACCATGAGTGATTCGGCGGAGTCTAAGTGACTTTAGCTCAAGGGGAATACGGTGAGGACTAAGTGTCTTCAGAGTACAAGCTCAGCCACCCCAACCAGATGTACGACTGTCACAACAGTTGGAACTGGTCAAACAAATCCATTGTCTTCATCGAGCATCCTGGTCCTATTTCTTCGACCGCTCACTTAGTTACTCATACCTTCAACAAATTGCTTGATGTTTTGTGAAGACTTTGACTGAAGACTTTCTCCATTTCCCGAATACAAATTCTTCAGTCATTGCACTTGTCCTGAACGCTAGTTATTCATTCACTCGTATGCTTTAATTCATCATGACGACCATATTGTTCATGTATTTCGCATATGCCTGAGTACTTATATGCTGCACTGTTTTTCTCACCCTGCTATTTCCTCATCTAGAAATTNNNCAGTGACGAGTTTGTAAAAATCGCCCAATCACCCCCCTTTAGCCGATATAACGCACTTTCATAACTAACCATCGTCAGAAGGCCTACAGTCAAGGATCATTAAGTGTCTCCTCGGGTATATCGAAGCCATCAGGTCCAATGTTTAAATCCTCCTCGATCCTCGGATAATAATCCTAATCATCGGGGTCAACGTCACCCCTTGGATTGCCTGGCATGCAGATTTCTTGGGGTGTAAATCGATCGACCTTCGGTATGTGATGGATCGTTGGGTGGTTCGTCCGAGTTGAAAGTTTGATGATGGCAACTTCATGGGTGGCGGGTGGGAAGAAATTTGATTTTGTCATAGACCGAGGTTCAGCCGTCTGAGAGACTGAGACTTTGGATTCATTCTAGTATACTGTTCAGAGCTGAGAGGTCGGCTTCATCAATCTCTTGACAACATGGGGAGTCGACCTGTAGTAGGGCTGGGGCACGACATGATGTAGACTGAGAAATTTCATCGGATTGGCTTAACGCGTGAACTGGTGAGGTATTTCTTAGATCCGGGCTTGAAGCCCAATCCGGAGCATGGATCTCATCATGGTCCCGCTCCGAGATTGAATCTGGCTCATGGGAGATGTCATACATAGAGTCTCGGGCCGATCTGATACCTAGCCCGAGAATATGAGTTCACTGTGAGAGTCTGCAGCGAATTCCAGATTGCCAAACCGAAGGGCTTGGCATAGGAAAAAGTTCTCCACTTGGCCGAGATGGTGATACGGGGTTTCCCGATCTTCACGGAGGATCTGCTCGATGAAGAGAATAAATGCCACCTGGAGCATATGAAGGAAACCCAGAATCCTAGCCAACAATGATGTCGGGTAATGGATAACTAGTGCAACCTGACGAGACAGAAGCAAGCCACTGCATATGCAACAACTAGCAACAAGTATTGCCCAACAACACTCTCAAGATTTGAATCCACGCTACCACGCACGAAGTTGGAACCACAAACCGATCGCTGTCTCAATGGCTTCTATTGTAAAATCACAAAGTGAGTTTACCCTCTCACAAGGCAAGATTACAAGAGCTAAGGTGTAAGTGAACTCTCAAACAAGATTCTGGTTGCACTTAGCTAACCTATTCTAAAATCAAATTGCCAAAGAGTGGTGGCTGAAGTGGGAGAAGGGGTATTTATACTAGGAACATCCCTCCTAGTTTAGGTGTGAAACCAATCCAAAAGAGGGCATCAAATTCGTGGTAACTGGTTGCGCAAGGGAGCAAAGACATGGAGCCACGCGTAGCAATTAATGCTCTAGACAGCTTGCATTGGAACTCTTATATCCTTTGACTCATGACTCCAAATGATGAACTGTTTGATTTTCCTGAAAATAGACTTCATATGTTTTCCATTTTGTACTCCCACACGTGTTGGATACTCATATATTTGTGTCGCCTTATGCAGCAAGTTCTGGGATGAATTTTGGAACTGTGCATGCAACAATAGAGTGTTGAGTTGCTTGCTATTTTTCCTTGAGGTGTAGGTAGCTGCCCTTGTCACCAAAACATGGTTTACATTAGAGTTGAAACTCGTTCTCTTCAAACTTGTTGTATGGGCTTCAGAACATGTTTCTTCACGCGTTGAAAGTTGTTGGTTGTCATCAACATTGTACCTGAGTAAAATAAGCACACAAGATTTAGGCAACATAAAGTTTTCATGGATAGTTGAATTATGATCAGCTAGGAGCATGTTCACATCTTGTTCTATTTGTTTGACACAGCTCCTTGTCATGGGACCCAAATAAATCTTCTTTGTAGAAGGTCCATTTGTTAGCTAAGATTTATCGTGAGGAGAAGAAGACAAATGAGGTGAACCAGGGATGTCCTCATCATCCTCCCCCACTTCAAAAGGATCATCCTTGACTTGCGACCCTCTTGATCAAAGCATGGAGACAAATCAGCAACATTGAATGTTGGATTCACAGCATAGTCTTCGGTAAGCTCAATCTTGTAAGCATTGTCACTGATCTTGGTCAAGACTTTGAATGGTCCATCTCGACGAGGCATTAGCTTGGATTTGCGCTTCTCTGGGAACCGATTTTTGCGCAAATTTATCCAAACCAGATCTCCGGGTGCAAAAGCCACCTTCTTATGGTTTTTGTTTGTCGTAGTTCCATAGTACTTGGACTTCTTTTTTATCTCTTCCCTGGTCTTCTCATGAATCTTCTTCACATATGCAGCATGCTTAGAAGCCTCCATGTTACATCTCTCTTACAATGGAAGTGGCAGCAAGTCGATCGATGTAACCCATTTACCACCTCAAGTGGGCACATGCTTGTGGTAGAGTGAGTTGCTATATTGTAAGCAAACTCCACGTGCGGCAAACACTCTTCCCAATCTTTCAAATTCTTCTTGATCAAGTGTGTGGTTCACCAAGTCTGTTTGTCCTTTAGTTTGTGGGTGGCATGTTGTTGATAACAACAACTTCGTTCTGAACTTTGCCCACAATGTTTTCCAAAAGTAGCTCATGAACTTCACATCATCATATAAAACAATGGTCCTCAGCCTTCCATGCAAGCGAACAACTTCCTTGAAAAACCAATCAGCAACATGCCAAGCATCGTCGTTCTTGTGGAACAGAATTAAATGTGCCATTTTTTCGAACCTATCAACCACAACAAAAATGGAATCCCTCCCCCTCTTTGTTCCAGGTAGTCCTAAAACAAAATCCACTGTAATATCTTCCCAACGAGCATTCGGAACAGGTAAGGAGTATATAAACCATGTGGGTTTGGTTTGGACTTAGCTTTGTGGCATGTGATGCGTCACTGCACAAATCTCTCAACGTCCTTCCGCGTCTTTGGCCAATAAAACTAATCAACCAGCAGTGATCAACCAGCAGCTCATAATCTTCCCACGACCAAAGTATCCCATTAATCCTCCTGCATGTGATTCCTCCAACAACAAGGGACTAACCGATGAATCTGGAACACACAATTTGTTAGTCCTAAAAAGGAACCCATCATGCACATGGTATTTATCCCAACCTTTCCCATCTTTACATTTTGCAGATGGTTCTAAAAATATATGATCAGTGGAGTACTATTCTTTTAAGCTCTCAAGATCTGGTACCTTCACTTCTAATTTTTTCAAAAGAACATTCCTACGGGATAGAGCATCAGAAACCATGTTTTCCTTTCCTTTCTTGTACTTCACAAGATATGAGAAAGTTTCAATGAATTCTAGCCATAGCATGCCTACGATCTAGTTTAGCTTAGCTTTTCAAATGTTTCAAAGCCTCATGATTAGAATGTACAATAAATTCCTTAGGCCATAGGTAGTGTCGCCATGTTTCAAGAACTCTACCCAAAGCATAGAGCTCTTTATCATAAACATAATAATTCAGTTGTGCACCACTTAGCTTCTCACTAAAATATGCTATTGGTTTTCCTTCTCGCATTAACACACCTCCAATGCCTATTCCACTAGCATCACATTCTATCTCAATTTTTTTATTGAAATCAGGTACAATCAGCAAAGGGGTGTCAGTTAATTGTTTCTCAAGCTCAAGAAATGCTTCTTCATGTGGTGCACCCCATTTAAAAGGAATTCCTTTCTTTGTCAATTCATTCAAAGGTGCAGCTATTGTACTAAAATCTTTCATGAATCTCATGTAGAAACCAGCAAGGCCATGAAAACTTCTCACTGGCTTACATTCACCAGAGTAGGCCAATTCTTGATTGCTTCCACCTTAGATTCATCCACTTCAATTTCATGTCCTGAAATGACATAGCCAAGAAAAACAACCTTGTTTGTGCAAAAGTAGCACTTCTCAACATTAGCATATAGTTTTCTGTCCTTAGCACATTCAACACTTGTTTTATATGTTCAATATGTTCCTCAATGGATTTCCTATAGGTTAGGATGTGATCAAAATACACCACAACAAATTTGCCAATGTAAGATCTCAAAACATGGTTCATCATTCACATGAATGTACTTGGTCCATTATTAACCCAAAAGGCATAACTAACCACTCATACAACCCAAATTTTGTGTTGAAAGAAATTTTCCATTCGTCTCCTTCTTTCATCCTAATTTGATGGTATCCACTTCTCAAATCAATTTTAGAGAAAACTGTAGAGCCACTCAATTCATTAAGCATATCATCTAACCTAGGAATAGGACGACCATACCTAATAGTTATAATATTGACAGGCTGACAATCCATTACCAATCTCCATGTTGCATCTTTCTTAGGCACTAAATCACAGGTACAACACAAGGACATAAGCTTTCACGCACAAGTCTTTGGTGTATTTTGAAACCTTTGCATGTGGTCAACCATGATTTGTTGGGGTGTCATGGGCCTTAGCACCAAGTCTTTTCCTTTCCACTTGATGGTGTATTGGTTGGTTCTGCCACAATGTTGAGCTCAAAGATCATATTAACATGGTTTGCCCAACAACAAGTGACACACCTTCATGGGCACAACATCACACTCAACAGTGTCAATATAGTCTCCAATCTTGAATTGCACTTGTACCATGTGTGTGACCTTCATCTCTCCACATTCACTCAACCATTGAATATGATATGGGTGGGGTTGTTGTAACAGCTTCAACCCAAGCTTATCACACATTTCTCTACTAGCAAGATTGTGATAACTTCCACCATCAACAATTACTTTGCAGACATTATATTGAACTTTGGCTCTTGCTTGAAACAAATTGTGTCATTGCCCACTCTCGGCTTCTTTGATCTGCAAACTCAAAACTTTAGTGACAACAAGAGAGGCACATTGCTCATAATCACAATAGGTATGCTCGTCACCATCTGAATTTTCACCATTCTCAGTTTCTTCCTCGGGTTCACTACAAGACCCATATTTTTCTCCATTCTCTGTGATTAGCATGGTACGCTTGTTGCGAGAATGTTTCTTCATGTGGCCATGTCCCTTATGTAAAGCATTCTATATCACTTGTTTTCCCTATGGAGCCAATGGAGGATGAACTAGGGGCTGCAAATTTGCTCTTCTCCTTTGAAGTTGATGCATCATTTCTGCTCGTGGCTGCACATGCGTGGGGCTGATTTCCACCACCAGAACTAGTCATGATACCTCGACCAACATTGAATGGAGGTACATACTTACTCCCACTTCATGTAGCTCAAGCTGTCAAGGTTGTAGTTCTGTTTTGCTTTGAGTCTTGTTGCAATTGACGTTCAGCCTTAGAAGCATGATGTACAAGCTCTACCACATTATGATATGGCTGCAGATCAACAACTCATTTGACATTATGATTCAAAGCATAGAGAAACCTTGCCATGGACTGCTCCTAATCTTCATGTATGTTGGCTCTTATCATTGCCTTCTCCATCTCTTTATGATACTCCTCAATAGATAATTTTCCTTGCCTCAAATTTTGGGGCTTATCAAAGATATCACGCCTATAAATGCCTTGGGAAAAATCTTGCTCTCATCTCTCTTTTCATTTCAGCCCATGTATCAACAGCATGTTCTCCTTCTTCTTCTCACTGAATCTGAACTTGCTCCCACAAGATTAGAGCATAGTCTGCAAACTCAAGTGAGGCCATTGCTAATTTCTTCTCTTCAGAGTAGTTGTGCATGCGGAAAATTTTGTCAACCTTCAATTCCCATGAGAGATAACTTTCTGGATCAGATCCACCATCAAATTTGGGCATGGTAAATTTCATCTTTCCAAACCTCTCCCCCTCCTGTCGTCCATGACCATAGTTTCTACGATGATGAAATTTGTTGTTCTGGTGCATGCCATCTTTATCTTCATCATACTCATCTTCACTATCTTCATGGTGCAGATTTGCTCTTCGATGGCCTCCTCTAAGACCACGACCAGCAGTAGCTTCATGATGACCACAACCATTAGCATTAGCATTTCCACATCCGGCGTTAGGAGGTCTCATGACAAGGAGAGCAGGAGCATGGTTTCTTTTAGCTTGTGCATTGGATGCAACAACTTCCCCATCAGTTGCATTATGTTCATCACGATGATAACTTTCATCTTCTCGGCCTTGACGAAGCTCTCGCACAATATCGGCAGCAATATAGGCCCTCCTGGCTACCATGTTCTAAGTGAGCTGCTCATTAACATTACCCATAAGTTGCTGCAAATCTCTTGACAACTTGTTTTCCTTCTCTTCAATTGGATCAAAGCTGTTTCTGAATTCTCGACATAGATGATCATGTAATGCATTGAAGTGAAACCATGTGACAGGCTGATTGAGATGCCCATTTCCTTCAACATCATACTCATGTTCATCACCTGCCATGGTTAGTTTTGCAAAATGCATATAGTACTAGAAGTGTATATGTGGGTAACAACTCAAGCTCACCTCACTTACCAA
>CBMN010036013.1:61-24859 GCA_000582825.1 Hordeum pubiflorum
ATGGCCTGTTTTCTACTAGTGCCACCCAATCAATCCCAAACATATTAGAGATGCTACGACGTCGTCCTCCCATGGCGACACGGGAGGCGATGCCCACACCACTGCTAGCACAACCCATCCTCTCCTCCACACACAATCGTCTGTCGGCCCCGCGTCGGACAAAGCCTCGGACGACAGTAGGCGACAGGGGGATCTTCACATCACCCACTCACCCTCTAGCCCCTGGAACCCTAGCCCGAGCCCCGTGCGCCTCCACCGATAGCAGGGGCACACCTAACCAGATTCGAAACAAGACGGAGGTCTCAGATCTAAGAGGCCAGTCACAAACAACATGTTATGTCTGTCGCCTCCCACTCGTAGGCTAGATGTGCATTGACTCGAGGGACCAGTGGACGATTTTAGCGGTGGAGCGGTGTCTCATGTCCCGCATCGACGATGTGGAGTCTCGGCAGCCTGATGCAGCAGGGTCTCGGCGACAGATGTATGATGATGGACGTGCGTAGGAAGGTGGCGTTGACCGGCGCCATGGTGGTGTCGACGGCAGACCTCCCAAGGTCGATGCGTCAGTACCTGCTCTGGAGATGGATCGGTGAAAGACGACGACGGCGGCCCCTCAGAGTGCGTCGGACCGGTGCATGCCCCAGACCCGGCAAGAGGCTTGGTTGGGGCCTCCGGCTTTAGAAGTTAGGCTTTGGTGCGAGATCTGCTTAGTATTCGGCTCAGACATTCAACACCCCTTCATCAAGTGGTTAGGAGTAGTGACGAGGAGGAGTATATGTAATATTTAGGAACAGAGGAGTATATGTATATATTTACAACTACTTCCTCCTTTCCTAAATATAAATCTTTTAAATATTCTACTACGGACTACATACGGAAAAAAAATAAGTGAATCTATACTTTAAATTATGTCTATATACATCCGTATGTAGTCTTTAATGGAATCTATAAAAAAGACTTATATTTAGGACGAAGGGAGTATATAATAATCAAATGTATTTTACTATATCTAATTTTGTTTTTATTTAGTTAATTTTTATTAAAAAAATAGTGCGACCAGTCCACGCAGGAACGTGCGAGGGTATCGTCTATGTGTCATTGAAAGCGACGGCGGGATAGTAGATTGATCGGGATGAGGGTTGGGAGCATATCTCTTTCGCCTCAATTTATTACACGAGCATGAAGGCAACAGAATATGCTGGGACTTTCTCGTGTCTAGACTCTAGACGGCATAGCTTCAGTGGTATAAGTATATATCGCACTGCGCGTGCACGTGCGTGCACGTCCGCGGACCCACCGGATCGCCGCCCATATCGTGGCCGTCGCCGTCGGGTGACGCTGGCCCGATCCCCTCCCCCGCGCGCCGAGTCGCCGGGGCAGCTGAGCACTCGACGTCACGCAAGTAAAGAGGCAACGCAACTCCCTATAGCTGCCAGCAGCTAGCAGCTCGCCCACCACGTTCCCCCGTCACTCACATCGCAGTGCGCGTCGTCCTTGCCAGCCAGGCTGAGTATATAGCTGCTCGTATAGACATCCATCCACCATTTCTGGCCAGCTCGCCCACCGATCGAGGTCGACTGGCGGAGTGGCGATGGGGTCGGTGAGGTTGGAGAAGGTGGTGTTCGCGCTGAACGGGCGGCGGTACGAGGTGGCCGGCGGCGACGTGCACCCCGGCACCACGCTGCTCGAGTTCATCCGCACCCGGACGCCCTTCACCGGCACCAAGCTCGGCTGCGGCGAAGGTGCGTATGCTCATACTATTGGACGCATGCAGTGCATTCCTCGATCGTGATCCGCCATTCTCTTGCCGGCTCGCTCTAGTTAGGAACCTACATGAAGAAGGCTCTTTCTTTTCTCTCTCTTGAGGGCAACATCGCTTGAGTGTAGTAAGCACGTACTGCCGATCAGGAGTACACAATCCAGAGCTTCCACCTGAGCTCAAACCCTTTGTCCTGCCACCGTGCCATGGAAGATTTGGGACGCGCGAAATGATCAAGTTTTCCAACAGAAAACACTGTCCAGCGATCGATGATGTAATAACTATTTTTTTTCTCCGATTACACCCAACAGACAATTCGGTTAAAATCCGCCAAACTCAAAGAACACGCCAGATTTTCTTTCCTCGCGTTTGCGCGACCTTTGAAACGAAACTCTCTCCCCCCGTTGAAAGTTTCAAAAAAGGAAAGAGAGGACACACTAGAATTATGCCTTGTGTGACTTCGACATGCGTTGTGGTCCAAGTGTACATCATCGTTTTCATGATCCGAACACGTATACGTCTATTTAATGTTTACATGTTTATGTTTACGAGCACGAACACCGTCGTCCTCAACTCCCAGTACAAGGAAATTGATGTTTAGTCTGTTGGAGACCTGCCGATGGTCTGACACTAAGAGTCTGAGATCATTATGTCGGTGACTACGTCGTTTCGTGTCTGTTTCAAGATGATTAATTGTACAAAAAAATTCAATTTGTACACTTTGAAATATGTTGGGCTCGTGACCCCATCTTTAATTTGTTGGTCATACTGATCTAACATCCCATCCAGATCCGACGTGCGCAAATGGTTGATTGAGCTATCATGTACTCCCTCCGTCCGGAATTACTTGCCACAGAAATGGGTAAAATTATATGTATCTAGAACTAAAATGCGTCTCGATACATTCATTTCTCCGACAAGTAATTCCGGACGGAGGGAGTAGCTCGTAGCCCAAAGTTTCGTTACATCTAATGATCAAACGTTCTACTATTATTCTACACATTAATGTGATGCCCTCGTTCCGGTCCACAGATCGCACGCTAAACTAATATCACATACATATTCATATATTATTTTGACGTACCATGCATATTCATATAGATGCTAGCTAATTAGTGAAACTTAACATAGCTTGGATGACTCCGTTATTCATATTCATATTCATATAGATGCTAGCTAATATCACATACATATTCATATATTTTTTTGACGTACCATACAACTTCTACAAAGATGTCTTTGATGACTCCGTTAATCTTAAGATATTTTCTCTGCTGAGTATCTCGGAGGCGTAGGTCTCACATGGCTTGCCTTTAACCTGGTCATTTCGTTTGCAGTGTTGGCCTCTAATCTGTGGACCCACCACAGCCTTTAACATGATCATTTGCGTTCCAAAATTTTCCAGTTGCATGTTTTCCCAGGTTGAAAAAACGAAAGCACTACGTTGGCACTTCAGCTATTTGCCGAACAGAGCTAGCTAACGTGTGAGAGGGCATGCAGTGGGTCGCAGGACTGGTAGTTACTGGTAGCTACTAGCCTAAGCGGGTCGATTACTGTTAGTTCTCGCCAGACACGTATCGTACCATGTGGAAGGTGCTTTCTCATCTGTCCTTGTCACAGAGTCATAACCAACGCTGTTTCATTCTCTGACGAGCTAGGGCGCAGTCGTTGTCATCATCCGTGCATAGTGGGATAGTTATTAGGACCAGTGGTTGATGGTTGGCAAGATAGCACGTCCCCTTCTTTATTAGGGCGTGTATAGACAAGCGCGCGCGCTTTTGCTTTTTAAAGTTCCTCCAAGTTGTTATTTGCAAATGGCTATATTATATAGTACGGTCAAATAGTCTACTTCTGGTGTAGCTAATCATGAATATAAATTATGGACATCTATACAACCCCAAATTCATTGCATGTAAAGTTGTCGGTAAAATTTCTGTCTGTAGATTTACAGAAAGTGTTTTTCGCTCTTGAGCGCTCAAATCCAGCTGTTCATGAACTGCAAAATCAAAAAAATAGTAAACAAAATAAAAGACTCTTTTAGCAAGAAATATTGTTTTTTCAAAACAGTACACACTCATACATATGAACACATTGGTCACTGCGGAACCCAAGGAACATATGACTTATGTGTGCAATCGATGGGAGACGGTAGCACGGGATACATATAGCCGGTTTGGATGCCGGTCTAACAATAGACTAGGTGGTTAGGCATCTAATTCTATGGTTATTCGGATGTGGCTTGGATATCTCTTTATTTGTATCTCTGGATGAGACTTTGTATTACACTGCATACTTTTGTTGGACCTTTTCACTAATAATATGGATGCATGCATCGTTTTGATGCAGAGGCCGGGGATATTTCTCCTTCAAACGAATATAAACGCACACACACTCTATTTTTATTAACACCTTTGGGATACTGAGCCGGCACAACATCTTGAGAATGGCGAAGTAATCAAAAACGCCTCCGTAATCGACGGAAACGTCTCCTCCGACTAAACAAACATCACCAAAAAGACTTAAATAAATTTGAAAAACATGAGCATCAATATCAAGTCTAGGACTTGAAGCCTGGTGGATTGGTTCCACCAGACAAAATCTAACCTTTACAAGTATGAGTGCTCCGCATACAATGCAAATTTTTGTGGGAAAACATTCATGATGCTTTGGAAGAAGAAAAAACAATGCTCCAAAATATTTTGAGAAATAATTTGAAGTATCAATTTTGTTTTTTCGCCCAAAGCATGAGGATTGTTTTGTACCCAAAATTTTACAAGTATGTACAACATTCAACAATGTTTGTTGAAAAAAAAACAATTATTTATATATTTATTTATTAATATTTATCCAAAATTATTGTTCATGATGGTTCGTTTGAGTTTGGCGGCAGAATTTCACTTGAATTACCAAAAGTATGAATGGAATTTTTTCATACTTAAATCGAATCTCTTAATTAAATACCCTGGGTTGCACAATCTCACTATGTTTTTTCTAATATATTACAGATGCAAACACTCATATATACGCTCACACACATCCCTTAAACGCACGCACGCACACCCTACTACTGTGAGCACCTCCGAAAGACTGAGCCGACATATCATCTTGAATTGACGTAGTCACCGTAGACGTCTCCTTCCATTGAACGAACATCGCGAGTAATTTAAAATAAATCTAGAAAAAATACAAACACTAGTGACAAATCTAGAACTTGAAGAGTGATGGACTAGTTTCACTACAAAGAACCTAACCCACGAAGATATTACATGTTTGTTTAGAGATGATTAACTAGACAACATAAGTCGATTTAATATGTTGAGTTTCCGATCCCATTAATATTTTATTGGTCGTACTGATCTGACATCCCATCCAATTTTCTATATAAATACTTTGTGCATTTTGGTTGTTGTTTTCTATTTAAAGGGGTAAAGGCATCTCCGATAGTGACCCTTAAACCATCCACAACCGTTCTAACTGAGTGGTCCAAGCGTTATTGCCATCCAACGTGGTATCTCATTGGTCCGTGGAGCCGTCAGAACGTCTATTTTGGGCAATTCAGACGCAAACCAGGGGGCTTTGCAGGCATATGGATCGTTGCCACGTGCGCGTCCGCCAGCCCATCTCATCCAAAACCCTCTCCGGGAGAAGCGATTGCCGCACATTCATGCCGGTGAGCATCGCTCTAGAGCGGATGTGACTCCACGTCATTGATGTCGGTCAGAGCGACGCGAACGGCGTCTCTTCAATGTCGGTGCGACGACCAAGAAGCCTACTTCGACCGATGCGCCACATTGAAGCCGGCTTCCCGTCCCTTCACCTAGCATGCTCGCGCCTATTTAAGTCGGGCTTCACCGCCGTCCACACCACACCACACTAGTAACTTTCCTCTCTGCTTCGGCGCCGTCTAGATCATTGTCTTCATCTTCCCGAAGTCCTGGTTATCCGTGCTGACATGCAGTGGTAGCTTCGGATTGTGGCTCTGCCGTTGTTGCTTTCCGGGCCACTTGACCTCCACGGCCACCGACTCCTCCGAGCAAAAGGAGATTGTCATCTCCTCCTACGATGAGGAGGACCAAGCAGTGCAGCGACCGCCACAGCCAATGCACCTCCTCTCGGAGGCGGCGACAACGGACGAGGAGTACCTGCGAAAGATCGATCTCACGATCGGGCTGTCGCCGCACTACCGTGGGCTGCTAGCGCTCTAGACGCCACCAACCGTCGAGGCAAAGCCAGCGTCGCCACGGCGCTATCGCGTGAAGGAGGAACCACCTTCCCCACCTCTCAGCCACGTGAAGGCAGAGCCAGCGCCCCCGGAAGCAACCGCGACGTCAAAATCGGGCACCGCGTGAAGGAGGAACCGTCGTTTCCACCGCACAAACTTTATAGTCGCATCGACCAGTCGTTGTCTCCAGGCTGTCGATTCATCGCCGACGAACTATAGAACCCAACATCGCCTCTGGCATGTGCTTTGACACCATGATGTTGTGTCTTTGGGAAATTTGTGGATAACTCTATTCTTCTCTAGTTTGTACAATACATACATTGGTTTACATGATGACGGTGTCTCGGATTGGGGTCACTTACCATGCTGTCTTCCGGCCAGGTGGGTCATGCCAAGGACCTCCATGTCGTATAAAAAGCGGCCCATGGCGTATAAAAGGAAGGCTTTCGAAGACTTGACGTATACTCCAAAATATTAGAAGTCATCTACAACATGTTCTCCTTATAATTAACCTGCTAGGTTGTACTCCTAGACCCCCCCTACACCTATATAAACCGAGGGGTAGGGCTTGTAGACGACACACAACGATCTCGAGTTAGATCACATGGGCCACAAGCATTCCGAGGAGTATCTCTTAAGAGAACCCGAACCTGGGTAAAAACTATGTCTTTGTTACCATCGTGTCAAGGCTACTAGCTCAGGTCGACCCCTAACGATATCTGCCGGAATCGACTCTGTCACATGGACCACAAGGTCCAGACTTACTCACACATATACAACCCAACAGGCCGCGGTCGCTCGCTACCACCACGCGGTACAAGTCCGAGCCCAGCCCGAAGCCTGAAAATCACCAGTTTGTCAAGCCTGAGCCCATCTCGAAAACAAGCCTGAAGCCCGAAAGCCCGCCACGAACGATGTTTTGTCGAACACACATGTGTAAGCCCGACCCGAAATGCTGAGAAATCGAAGCCCAACACGAATACACTTTCGGACTGTAAAATGGAGCCTGACCCGAATGTCAAGCCCAAAGGCCGGTCTCGGCCGGGTCATCAGGTCGGGCTGTCCATGATCAGATTTATCGCCACCGCCTCGACGAGTGGCCGGACTGGTCACTCAACGATACCTCAACCGCCACCGGCAGGGGCAAGGCCGCAAGGGCACCCCGACCAGGGTTGGCATTGGTCGAGGCGGCCCTCCGTACGGCAGAGGAGGAAGTGAAGCGGCTCCTCCGCGGCCCTCCGCACGACAGGGCTGCCACACCCTTTCGCCGCTGGAAGGACTACTCCAATTCCAATGACGACGACATGGATGGTGATACGGTGCCGTTGGCCGGACCGGCCACACGTACGAGGTCACCCGTCCACAGCTAGTTTAGTTGTTTTAAGTATTAATTAATTGAACGAACGAAATATTGTCTGTTTTATGTAAATTATATCATGTTTGCATAGAAAATTCATCTGATTAGTCAATTTTACTTTGAATAATATGCGGACACGATTGAATGATTGACTCTGTATCTAAGTCCGTGGACAAATACAATGTTCATTTTAGAGGTCAGCTTGAGATGCCCAATACAGTGTTCGTTTTAAAGGTCAGCTGGAAATGCCCTAAAAGCTAGTTGGAGAGACTTGGTATAGTTAAAAGCGTAGTCGGAGAGACTTGCTAGTGATGTTAATTTAGAAACCGACCAACTAATAGGGATGTTTGACAAAATCGCACGAATCTTGCAGAAAGCCCCCTCATCGCCTGTAAGAGTACAATACGGTACCCAAATTTCCCAAATCCCTAGTTTTGCTTTGCCGCCACACGTCTTCCTCAAATCTGGCGGCATCTCCGTCGAGCCACCGTGTCGCTCCGTTCCGTTTCCCATCCCATCCCGTCGCCTCTCTCCTCGCTCTCCCATCTCTTACCATTTCTCTGCCGCGCCTCCCCTTCTGACCCAAGCCATGTCTGGAGGCGAGCCAGACGGTGAAGCGAGAGGAGGCGGCCTCACATGTCCTGCGCGACAAGGGCGGTAAGGGTCTCTGCAGCCCTGAGACATGGGGGAATTTTTCTGGAGGATTTCTACATATGCTTTGTTATGCATCAATAGGTTTCACTTCTGAAACTGACCGGTTTCCAAGCTGATGTACTAAACTGAACACCCCTGGCAAGTTCATGTACAAATAGTGTGTTTTACTCCTGTGCAAACATCTGGTAGTATAAGGTTCACAGTGACCGCGGTTTGCGCATCAGCATTCATCGTGTATACGTTTCCATCCGTCTGATTCACTGCTGTCATTGTTTTTGTTTACCTGGGAGTTCAGGTTTTGGAATAAGAATCCAGACCAAATTGGGATAAATAAGTAGCAGTAAATTTGGTTATGTTTGTTCGATTTTCACATAAGGCCTGGTTCTTTCAGTTGTGCTATGTTTATTTTGTCCTGAGAAGAGGCGGATATAGCATTAGCATCCCATGAATAACTGTATCATTGTTAATTCTCTATTTCAGGTGGATGTGGAGCTTGTGTGGTCCTTATAGCAACTTACAATCCAACAAAAGATGAAGTGACTGAATTCTCTGCAAGTTCATGCCTGACTCTGCTCTACAACATAAATCTGTGCTCAGTCACCACCACCGAAGGCCTGGGAAATACCAAAGATGGTTTCCATTCTATCCAGAAGAGGATGGCTGGGTTCCATGCTTCCCAGTGTGGCTTCTGTACTCCTGGCATGTGCATGTCTATTTTCACTTCTCTCGCCAATGCTGACAAATTCAAGAAGCCTGAACCACAAAAAGGGTTCTCAAAGTTGACAGTGTCCGAAGCAGAAAGGGCATTCTCAGGCAACATGTGTAGATGTACCGGCTACAGGCCAATTGTCGACGCCTGCAAAAGTTTTGCTTCAGATGTTGACCTGGAGGATTTGGGCCTCAATGTATTCTGGAAGAAAGGCGATAAGCACGCCGACGTTAGCAAGTTGCCAGCTTACACTCTTGGCGGCGGAGTCTGCACTTTCCCGGACTTCCTGAAATCCGAGATAAAATCGTCGCTTCATCATCTAAATGATGATTCGGATGTTACGGTCTCCAAGGAGGGTTGGTATCATCCTAAAAGCATCGAGCAATATTATGATTTGCTGAACTCTGGCTTGTTTAGTGACTGCACAGTGAAAGTGGTTGTGGCGAACACAAGTTCTGGTGTAAAGGGATACAAGGATCATGATCTATATAACAAGTATATTGACATCGGTGACATTCCAGAGCTTTCAGCTATTTGGAAGAAAGACAGCGGCATTGAAATTGGAGCAGCTACACCAATTTCTAAGACCATCGAGATACTTGAGCAAGAAGCCGGATCTAAATCATGTCCAAATGGAAGTGTGGTTTTCAGAAAACTTGCCGAGCACATGAGTAAGGTGGCCACACCGTTTGTCCGTAACACAGCAAGCATTGGCGGGAACATAATTCTAGCACAGAAATACCCTTTTCCCTCAGACATCGCGACCATACTTCTCGGTGCTGCTTCAACTGTTCATCTTCAGGTTTATACAGAAACACTAGAGGTTACTTTGGAAGAGTTTCTGGAACAGCCTCCTAGTGATCCCAGTACATTGCTCCTGAGCATATTTATTCCACATTGGGCTTCAGATTCTCAGAAAGAAAGTAGGGTGATCTTCGAAACTTACCGAGCAGCACCACGCCCTCTTGGTAATGCGGTTTCATATATTAACTCTGCTATGCTGGGCCATGTCTCCCAGAAATCATGTGGTAATCTTGTGCTGAGTAACCTACACATGGCCTTTGGTGCGTATGGGACAGAACATGCTATTAGAGCAACAACAGTTGAACAACACCTGAACGGAAAAGTGCTCACTCCATCTGTTGTGCTCGAAGCAGTTCAGTTACTTAGAGAAACAATTGTACCAATGGAAGGAACATCACATCCTGAATACAGAGTCAGTGTGGCTGTTGGATTTCTCTTCAGTTTCCTGTCTCCATTTGCTAAAGGAATCGAAGGGCCTGGAAGAACTCTGAGCATTGGTTCTGCTAGTTCTTCAGATACGGATGATCCCTGTAATCTTCCATTGTCTTCACGTCGAGAAACAATTTCCAGCGATGATCATAAACCAGTTGGCGAGCCGATTAAAAAGTACGCAGTTGAGCTTCAAGCTTCTGGTATGTGTTTATTAAGCTTACATCATCAAAGTTATTAATGGGATCTAGAAGTTCTCTTCCTCCAAATTATCCTTCCTTTATGATTACGTTTAGGCTTATAGAATTTATTTTCTGTACTGCAGGGGAGGCAGTATATGTAGATGATATTCCTGCTCCAAAAAATTGCCTCTATGGAGAGTTTATTTATAGCACACAGCCTCTTGCATATGTCAAGAATATCAAATTCAAGCCTTCTTTAGCATCAGAGAAGGTCCTCACGGTTGTTTCCGCAAAGGATATTCCAAGTGGAGGGCAAAATATTGGATCAAGCTTCATGTTTGGGGACGAACCACTTTTTGGTTCTCCTGTAGCTGAGTATGCTGGGCAAGCCCTTGGTGTCGTGGTACTTATCTTTTCATATTTTTAATGTTTACTCAACAATAAATTCTTGTATAATAAAGTCAACTAATAAATGGGATTTTCTTCATTATTTCTCCCTGTAAAATAAGTTTGTTAATGTTAAGAAGAAGTAATTTTTAATTAGGAGGGGCAAAATCTGTACACATTAAAATAATAAACCCTAATATCACACATTTGTCATCCAAAAGATATACTATATATGTACATCCAAAATTTCATTTATAGAATACCCTAAAAAATTCCATATTAGATTGGGTTAATTAAATGCTTACGAATATTTTCTGCGGTGCGCTTGTATCTCCATTTCTTTCATAACAAAATTGCTTACTAAAAATCAACGCAAGTGGATATGCAAAAAAAAATACACCGTATTGATGACATTTTATCATAATATGACCGTATTTAGTTTAAACACCGAGAGTAATCTTTTTAAATTAAACTGTTTAATAATTAGTGCAAATTTTCCCCTGGTTACAAGTAAGCATTAGCTACCTTTTGCCCTGGTCACAAACTTATTATAATGAATTGTTATTGTGTATTTCTTTAAAACTGATATCATTAAAATGTGTACTTTACCTCAGATTGCAGAGACTCAGAGATATGCCAACTTGGCAGGCAAACAGGTTGTTGTTGAATATGACACAAAAGATTTGAAGCCACCAATCTTAACTGTAGAACAGGCAGTACAGAACAATAGTTATTTCGAAGTTCCTCCTGGGAAGTATCCAAAACAAGTTGGTGATTTTTCGAAGGGCATGGCTGAAGCTGATCACAAGATCCTCTCAACGGAAGTATGTTAATTCTACACACCGCGAGACCTTTTCATACTGACATCTCACCTGCATTGGTCAAAACTGAATGGAAGTTTTTATACTTAACAATGCAAACGTTTAAATTTGATTTTCGATGGTCTCTGTTTTCAACACCACATGGCATGCATTAATATGTATGACTTCAATGGATCGCAGGTGAAACTTGCCTCTCAGTACTACTTCTACATGGAAACACAAACAGCACTGGCAATTCCAGATGAAGATAACACTATTGTGGTCTACAGTTCATCACAATATCCTGAGCTTGCGCAGAGTGTCATAGCAAGGTGCCTCGGCATTCCATTCAGCAATGTGCGTGTCATTACAAGAAGGGTTGGAGGAGGCTTTGGTGGGAAGGCATTCAGATCATACACTGTAAGTAAGAATCATAAATTTCTGAACAGCAGTCCAACAGAGTGGCCACAAATTCAAAGCCTGTGTGTTACAACTGAAAGAATCCAACAGTACTTTTTTATGAATATTGCCTTTTATGAATAATTGCTATTTTTTACAATAGATTACAGTTCTAGTGATAGCTTCTAACATAAGTTTGCCCATTTTAGCTTCATTTTACCATTCAGTCGGCTTCCAAGAAAGCCGAAACATTGACCATTTCAGCTGTTGTTACTCAGTGATCCAATAATATATGCTTTTGCAGGTAGCAACGGCAGCTGCGCTCTGTGCCTTCAAGTTGCGTCGTCCGGTGCGGATGTATCTCAACCGCAGTACTGACATGATCATGATCGGGGGTCGTCACCCCATAAAAGCATATTACACTGTTGGTTTCAAGTCCAATGGGAGAATCACAGCCTTGCACCTGGACATTCTGATCAACGCTGGGATTTCTCCAGATGCGAGCCCCCTAATGCCAGACACTATGATGTCAGGCCTGAAGAAATACAACTGGGGTGCTCTCTCGTTTGACATCAAGGTCTGTAAGACAAACAACACATCCAAGTCAGTAATGCGTGCTCCTGGAGATACGCAAGGCTCTTTTATTGCTGAAGCCATCATCGAGCATGTCGCTTCAGTGCTGTCGCTTGATGCTAATATTGTCAGGCAGAAGAATTTCCACACCTATGACAGTCTTGTGCTGTTCTATCCAGAAAGTGCAGGCGAAGCATCGACATACACATTGCATTCTATTTTCAATAGATTACTCACGACATCAAGCTACCTGCATCGAGCTGAATCCATCAAGCATTTTAACAACTGCAATAAGTGGCGGAAGAGGGGTATCTCTTGTGCGCCCCTCATCTTCAAGGTGGCACCAAGGCCAGCTCCTGGAAGAGTTTCTGTGCTCAACGACGGTTCTATTGTGGTTGAGGTTGGAGGTGTTGAGGTTGGGCAGGGACTGTGGACCAAAGTACAGCAGATGACGGTTTTCGCGTTGGGACAGTTATGGCCTGATGGATGTGAATGCCTTCTTGATAGAGTGCGTCTTCTTCAGGCTGACACGCTGAACTTGATCCAAGGTGGACTCACTGCTGGCAGCACTTCGTCTGAATCTAGCTGTGCAGCAACCCTTGAGGCCTGCAACATGCTGGTTGACAGATTAAAGCCAGTCATGAAGAAGCTCAAGCAGCAATCTGGTGGTGCTGTTTCATGGGATGCTTTGATTGCTCAGGTATTTTCTTAATTTCTTCCCTCTGGGTTTTGATGCTACATAAGAGTAAAATATTTGTGTGTGGAAATTGTTATCTTTATACGGGCTAACACTTTCCCAAATAGGCCATTACGGATAATATTAATTTGTCCTCAAGTGCATACTGGGTACCTGGCCAAGAATCCAGCACCTATCTGAACTATGGAGCTGCAATAAGTGAGGTACAAAAATATTATGCAAAATTTCAATCAAATTAGCATAGTTCAATAGTTACTGGATGATATTGTGATACTTTTCTGACTTCATTTTCACTTTATACTAAAAATCCAGGTCGAGATTGATGTTCTTACCGGAGCTATTACTTTACTACGGAGCGACCTTGTGTATGACTGTGGAAAGAGTTTGAACCCTGCAGTGGACTTGGGCCAGGTTTGAGATATTTTCCACTGCGCTATGCTCTTCTTTTATCATTTTGCAGTGAACACGGTATTATTTGATAATGCCTTACATCGAAACAGAGCAAGTACATTACATTGCAGCCCGGATCAGAGTTTTTCTTCATTATAGTACATGATGGCATCATATATTCGTATCTGATCTTTACCGTCCACCTTACAGATTGAAGGCTCCTTCATACAAGGAATTGGTTTCTTCATAAACGAAGAACACGAAACAAATGCCGATGGACTGGTTGTGAGTGACAGCACATGGGTGTACAAGATCCCGAGTGTGGACACCATCCCGAAGCAGTTCCATGCTGAGGTGCTCAACACTGGGTACCATAAGAACCGTGTTCTTTCGTCAAAAGGTATGTCGTAGGATTGTGATTTCCCTGAAGCAACATGAATGTAGTTTTACATTTTTTTCCAGCTGAAAATTATCACTGGTTAAAGTGATTAAACTGCTCTGCATCTGCCAGCCTCTGGGGAACCTGCTGTGGTTCTCGCAGCATCGGTCCATTGCGCGGTGAGAGAAGCCATCCGAGCGGCGAGGAAGGAGTTTGGAAGCTCAGAGCTCACGTTCCAGCTCGACGTCCCTGCGCCGATGACGCATGTGAAGGAAATGTGTGGTTTGGACGTCGTGGATAAGTACTTGGAAAGCCTATCTGCACATCAGTCTTGAGCTGCAGCGTGATACAAGAATGGGGTATTGTCAACCGGAAGGAGTGGTGTGGTGTGATCGTATTATGTGATGTTGAATGGTAAATTGCATATATGGTACTCTAAATGTTTGTAACATCCAGTGATGTGCTCGCACACTTATGTAAGTAATAATTATGGGTTGAGATTTGCATTGATAATTCCTGACTGAACCTGAAGGCAGGATTGGATTTCAAATGCACGTTTATAAATGGTAATCCATTTTGCTATTTGCAAGTTGTCCGAAAATGAAACTTGCGTCACTCGATTCGGAAACAGAAGAAGATGGCGAGGCACGATACGAGGCAGAGCCAGGGTGACGCCGAGCCAGGGAGGACATGGCTAGCCATGGCGTCGCCGGTGTATGGGAGTTGTAGGCGGCGGACTGGGTGCTGCTCCGCTGCTATGGCCTCTGCAGCGTTGAGGTGTGGACTTACAGGAGCTACAGGTTGTTTGATGGCGAGCGTTGCTTGCTTTGGCCTTCGGGGCGTCCGGCGGATCCCGAGCGGGAAGAAGATGAGGAGAAGTGATCTTGGTCCAGAGGATGCATCAAAGCTCGAGGCTCAGATTGCGGGCACTGATGAGGTGGAAGGCGGCCTGATTTGTGGGCCCCATCGGTCAGTGGGGAAAGGAAAAGAGAAAAAGAAATAGGTGGGGGAGACTGATTTCTTTTATTTCTATTGGCTCCTTTTCTACTCCCCCGTCCCATGTAGTGTAAAAAACGCTCTTATANNATGGGACAGAGGGAGTATTTGTTTTATTCCTTTCATCCATTGGATTTTAAAGGGCTAGTTAATCATTTGTTGTTTTAAACTCTACTAGGTACAATTTGTAAAAAAAATCACAGGTTTCGATTAGACTATTTTGATACTACCGTGAAAATTTTCAAGATTTTTTCAGAAGCATTTGACTATCATTTAAATCCAACTTCAGTTCTACCCTAAATTTTGGTCTCGTATTGCAACTAGATGAAATATGATTCCAAAAGCCATGATAATTTTACTGGAAGTTAAGGGCAACATATTATCCCGGTATATCATTTTTCATGAATTTTCATTAAGGGAATCACCACCAAGCAATTAAATTACAGTACTACCAATTTTTTTAATTACAGGACTAGCGCGGACGGCCCTGGCACCTGAGCTAGCTAGCCTAGCAGACGTGACAGGGCATGCGGGGTGGCGAAAAGCTAGTCACTAAAAGCTAAGCACATCAACCGATCGGTTCTGATCGTACATGAAATGACAGTTATCTTCCTTGGAGTTTCCGTTTTGCACGCCACACATTTCAACCAGCTCACGTTCTTACCGCCCGGTATACATCATACTACTATGCTTTCTCATCTGTCCTTGTCACAGGGTTACAGCGTCTCATACTCTCATCGGACTAGTTACTGGGTGGTTGATCCATGGTTGCGCGTCCCTTTCTTAGCCGATATCCAGCCGAATGGCGAAAGGGGGAGAGGAGATCGTTGGTAGGGACTTGCTACCTTGTGCCGCGACGGCCTGGAGCGCGCTGTGCAGGGCGTCACTACCGTGCATGCTACGTTCCGGCACCACATATATCGTCGGCGGTTGTTTGAAATTCGGACTCCGTGTACTCGACTCTACACGCATCCTCTAAAGCTTCAACCCGGGAAGATGCCGAGAGCCCAACGAAACAACCATGAATCCCCCCTTCTCTCCTTGTTATACCTTAGCCCTGAGCAAAGCTAGAGTTCCCACTTGGCTGCCACTGCCACCCTCCCGCGCGGGCACCATCGTCCCCTTGCTGGCGGCCACCTTCCCTAGTCATCTCCCCTTGCTGCCATTCTGGCATGTTTCAGTTATCTTCGAACCGCCGCACGGTCTGAAGTCACTGCATGCATCCCCAGATCCGGACGCCATCACCCAGAGCATGTCAGCCCCACATGTTCCACATCCACTAATCAAACGTCGCATGCCCACGTCTCTACCGTGGACATGCGCCGCCATACCCTGCACGCAACACCGTGCCTCCGCCCAACTAGTGCATCCTACGCCGCCACCTGCCACGAGAAGGGAGAGAGAACCCCGTTGACGTCGTCCGGGCTTCGCCCGTCACGCTCTCTTGCAGCAACGAGGGGGACAAGAGTGCTGAGGGAGAGGGAGGCGGCGGAGCCAGGAGAACGGCACTGATGTGTGTGTTTTTTGGGAATTACTCTCGTTTCTACTATTGTACATTCAATCATGTTTCAGAAACCATCCACAAACTAAGCGTAGCTTAGATGATTGATTGAACATCTTTCATTGGAACGACCAAACTCCAAATTTCTTTCTACGGATCTCAAAACACTTTGAATCTTTAGACGGCTTTTAAAAAACTGAACCAAGCTGCATAAAGCAACAGGAAATTTCACGAAATCCATTCAATGCATACAGATTCAGAATGTTTTCAGAACTTTTTTCACAATACTTCTCAAACATTGGACAGATCCAGAACACCACCATCGGGAGCGGGCCACGTCTTTGTGCTGAGCTGGACGACGAGCTCCACCTTCCTCTCGGGACGCGTGCCAGGACGGCGGTGGGCAGTCGTGGGGGCGATGATGGCGTCGTCGAGGACGCCGAATACGGTCCCTGGCCGGGACGACAGATCCATCACACCGCCACCAAGCTCCGCCGGGTTTGCTAAGGAAGGATGCTCTGCATCTCCAAGAGCGGCCCCACTCCATTTCTCTCCCTCGCTCCACCCCCAATCCCCCGTCCGCTCCGCCAGTTCCCTGGCCAGCTTGATGAGCCTGCTGGAACTTGCGGCAGCCACCCCGCCAACATTGAGCTCCTCCATCTATTTTTGTTTCTCTTTGAGCAAAACTACCCAAAAATACAATCAAAGAATCACTTGGTGTATTCAGATATCATGAGCGAACGGAGCTCTTCCGGCACGTCCGCGATCATCAGGCAGTCTTCATGTCATCTAGCTCTGGCCGCAAGCTCATGTGCTGGCCAGTTTTATTCCCTCTTAACTGCCCTGACTTGGATTGAGCTAAGGGGTTGCAATGCATTTTTATCGGAAACACTAACACTCGAACGTCAGATTTTCTGGATTTGGTCTCGAACGCCCTTTTTTCCGTCAATTCAATAGCACAATCTAAAAGCAGCTGAGTTTGCCACGTTAGTTTTTAGCATCCTTCGGGATAGGACTGGTGCTCCACGGCCCAGAGTGAGAGGGCAGGCGGCTCTCTCCAGCGACATCTTTGTGTGTGCATTGCAACGGATGTCCGGTCGTTTCTTCTTGAGGTGCGGTTCCTCGTCTAGTCAGTAGTCTGGAGTGCTTCTTGTTGGGTGTGGCTACTCCTGTTTGTATGTTTATCTTTAACTAGCAAAAGTGCCCGTGCGTTGCAACGGATGAACAAAAAAAAGGCACAAAATTTATAGTCCACGAAATTATCCAACCACTGTAGCAATCTGCCATCAGTTTTACAAATCAAGTCAATAATTAATTAAGAATAACTCATGCAAGAGCCTAGAACACATTTGTGACCCCAAGGAAAACGAAATAGATTAGCGAAAGAAACACAACGCAAGATTGTGCGCCAAGAAAAAAAACCGCAAGATGTCATCCATCGGAACTGCGATAAACCAGCAACGGTCGCTGCATCCTCACAAACTTCACCACTGCTTCTCTACGGAGCCGGCACTATTTAAAAAAATTCTATGACTTACAATCAAGTACCACATATTTTCTGTTATTTCAATGCTTCTTAGAAAAGTGAATTGTTAACCGAGCGAGGACACATAAGTAATTGTGATGATGGGCGCAGAGTAAGAGGTGCCCCGACACGTAGAGAGGCTCTCAGCTTCCGCACAAGCAACAAAAGTACAAAACCTTGGCGAGGAAGCAGTGGCCTTGGCGAGGTTGGCGAGTAGGTCGCTGTTTTCTTTGAGCGGCGGCTAAAGATCGCATGAGGGAGGTCGGCCTAGGTTTTGTAGGGGAGCACGCCAGTGGGCTTGGCTGCATCCCCACCCTTCAGCTCCACCACCTCCTTCAACTATCTTGCCATGCCACGCAGACGGTTATGCCTGGCCCGCGGCAAGGGACGTGTCACCCCGATCTCTGGGTCCGGGACGACAAGCGCCTGCACGATTACCTCTAGGATGAGCATATCCTAGATGCCCAGGCCAAGTCTGCGGGTTCTTCACCTCCTGTCGGTCCATCGGGAACACGTCGGTGATTGCGTTCATGATGGACTTAGCCCGATCGACGCAACAACTGAGCGCGAGCGGCGTCGGCCTCTTGCGCCACGCGGCAACGAACCGGCAGAACGCCGCAGAGTCCATCCTGGCGCATAGCGCCCTCAGGCTGTCGGTGATGCTTGCGGCGTCCTAGACCCGTCACCGGAGCGTACAGCAGTGAGGAAGTCGATCTACTCGAGATCGTGATCCGGAGAGCTCGCGGCGGCGGAGTGAGTCAGCCCAGTTCAGTGCGAGCCTGCACTACGCGGCGCTTGCGCTGACGGCTTCGAAGTGGGACGGGAGCCAGCGCTCTACCTCAGCCAAGCCGGCGCTGCCCGCCTCCACCGTTAGACGGCCGCCGTCGGTGAGGCCAGGGCCCGCTGCCAAAACCACTTCCAATCCACGGAACGTGTGCGAACCATCAGATGGAGGAGAAAGCGAGGGAGATCTCCCGTTGCCACCCTTCGTGGGATCTTTGGTGGCGGCGAAATCCAGGTCCTAGAGGCAGATCTCGGTGATCTCCTTGTCCAGTAGCTCCGTCTGCAGCTCTTTTGCCTACACGGGATCCAGCCAATATTTATGGGAGGAATAAGAGGGAGAGGTGAGGCGATGTAGAGTTGGACTCCAACTGAGAGTCTGCGTCCTGAGGGAGACGTACGTACGGAAAAGTCTAATAAAGCCGCGGAGACAAAAAGAAGAAAGGTCGATTGAAGGCCCATGTGGAAGAACGCAGGCCCAACCGAACTACACACGAACCAATTGAAATCCAGACCCAACCGATACGAACCTTTTTTGAAACTTGGCTCTACCAATTAGTATCACCTCATGTATTTCACATAATATAGGATTAGATGCGGGACGAAACCAAGAATATTACCTTGCTTTATGTTTATCTTTAATTTGGTTTACAAGAGGGTTCCCTCACCACGTTGTATCGGTTTGGTCTATTGCTTTATAAAACGGGGGCGAAAGCCTTTTTCGGTAAAAGAAATAGGTGGGAGAGACCGACTGGACCTGGTTTTGCCCAGTTCGATTTGGGTTGGCTCCACCTCTCATTTTTTTATTCCTTTCATTCCTTGGATTTTAAAGGGCTAGTTAATCATTTGTTGATTTAAAACTCTAGGTACAAAAATTTTAAAGTTCACAAGTTTCATTTATACAATTTCACAGTACTGTAAAAAAATCAAGATTTTTCAGAAGTATTTGATTGTCATTTAACTTCAATTTCAGTTTTACCCTAAATTTGGGTATATATTGCAAGTAGATGAAATATGATTCCAAAAGTCATGATAATTTTACTGGAGGTTAAGGGCAACATATTATCCCGATATATAAATTTTCATGAATTTTCATTAAGGGAAGCACCACCAAGCAATTAAATTACAGTTCTACCAATTTTTGAATTTGAACAACTATCATTTCATAGTCCTTGCCCCCATAGTCCTTGCCCTAAGGAGGAGGGCGGAGATGTTTTGGGTTTGCTGGGTGAGCTGCCTGCTGCACGTTCCATTAAGACGGGAGTTAGGGTCATATACTCATATCGCTTTCGCCTTGTATTTTTACATGAAATACGAACGCAACAGAGAAAATGCTGGGACCTTTTCGTGCCTGGACTGGACAGCATTACTTCGCCTTTCCGTAGCGTGCTGTCCCGATCATGACGCTAGCTTTGATCCTCTCCCGCAAGTAGTTAACCATCGACCAGGGAGCATTCAAAGATCACGCAGATGCCCATTCATTCAACTCCCAGGTAGCAGCTCGCCTCCATCGCCGTGCACGTCGTCCTAGCTCGCCAGGCTGACTATAGCTACTCATACACACATCAACCATTTCTAGCTAGCTAGTGGCGACCAGCGAGCGATCGAGCTAGGGGGGTCGGCCGATGAGGCTGGAGAAGGTGGTGTTCGCGCTCAACGGGCGGCGGTACGAGTTGGCCGGCGCCGACGTCCATCCCGGGACCACGCTGCTCGAGTTCATCCGGACACGGACGCCCTTCACCGGCACCAAGCTCGGCTGCGGCGAAGGTGCGTACGTGCCTCTGCTAATTGTATTGCACTCCGTGAAGCAGATTATTTCCTTCTTTTCTTTTCTTCATTGAGGGCAACATCGCTCCAGTGTAATGCTCCCGGTCATGCGTACGATTGTCTTGTGTGATTTTGCATCGACATGCGCTGCGTACGTTGTGGTCCGAGAGCGTACATCATTGATTTTGATGATCCAAGGACGTACGCCTGCTTTATACTTCCTCTGTCCCACAATATAAAACGTTTTTGCAAGCTATGTTAACTTGCAAAAACGTCTTATATTAAGGGCGGAGGGACTAATTACGAGTTCGATCATTGTCCTGACTAACTTCTACAAGGAAATTAGTGCTTTTTCGTCTGAAACTGACATCATTAATTATGTCAATCTTTTATTCTGCGTACTGATCGGTCAATTTGTTATCTTGCGGTCCACAAAATAGAACACTAAGCTAATATCACATACATACATGCACTTCGAAGATACTGGCTAATTTTTCCCCCAAAGAAAGAAAAATGATAGCCTAATTCAGTATGATAAACAAACAGGCTAACTATCCAAAATTTAACTCCATGCAACATGCATGCATCCACTACTCTTACAATGATAAATATAATATCACAAACCAAGGTAGTCTGGTTGTATTGTATGATTCTACAACTTTACGGTTAAAACTAACCTCTCTGATTCAACGGATTTGGTTGGTAGGATGTACGTTTCTTTTTGGAAAAAGGGCGCTTTATTACTTAAAAGATTTAAGCATTACATCTAGCTCCTGCATAGCTAAGATGCACATAGCCAAAGGATGTACGTTTCTATAAAGAAAGAAAAATATTCGCTCTGCGATCATACCATCGAAGCTCCGATCCTATTCAAAATCATGATTGTGACTTCACATACAAACGACTAGTGTCGATTCATCCGTTCATCTGGGTGTGCTAATGTGAATGGGCTCGGTTGGATATGTAAAAGGTGGTAGGAAATACTCCCTCTGTAAAAGGTGGATATGTAAAAGGCTCCCCTGAGATAGTCCTTGACCGATCAGATCTAGCTAGCTTAGTAGACGTGACAGCCTGACACGACATGCGGACTTGCCAAAAGCTAGTCACTGAAAGCTAAGCAGATCGACCGATCAGTTCTGATCGTACATGAAATGACAGTGATCTTCCTTGCCGTTTCCGTTTTGCACGCCACACACTTCAACCAGCTCACGTTTTTACCGCCCGGTCTTCGTCACACTTTGCTTTCTCAGCTGTCTCACCATCACCCACCGTTCTACATTTTCTCATCTGCCTCACCATGGTCCTTCACTTTAGCTAAAGGGGCTGAAGTCTAGGCCAGGGCGCGCGGAGAGAGGAGATTGTTGAGAGGGACCTCCTACCTTGCCCCGCGACATGACTTTGAAGCGCCGTGAAGGGCATCTCTACCGTGCGTGATATGTTGTGGCAACACATATGCCATCGATGGTTGTTCTGTGATTCGGACTGCGTGCACTCAACTCAACGTATATATTTGCATTTTTAGTTTTTCACACACACATATCCTCCAAAGCTTTAAACACGAAAGAGATAGAGAGATTTGGACCGTCGGATGTGTGTTCCCTTTGATCTGGGACATCCATTCGGACTGGTCAAAACTACGGTCAAGTTGTCATTGGGAGCAATGAAAGCCTTTTTTTTCTGCATCGATGGTTGCATGTACTTTATTGGTGGTACAGTATCACATATTAGCGATTATTTTTCTAGGTGGTCATATGGCGTGTAGGATTTCTATAAACTGTTTGCTGTCGAATGATTTTAAAAATCGTTGGCCCCGTTAAAATCATGAACCAAATTCAAAATTGAATACCTTAAACAAATGGGAGAGCTCCAAAATTACGGAGAATAATGAATTATAAAAGAATTGAATAAGAGAGTTCCTTGAGAAAAAATATCATTGATCAGGTCAAAAACGGATGACCCGATTTTAATTGGGAGAACTCAGTTGACTATGTGGCCTTAAAACTTAGGAAGCATACCGTATTAACTAGAAGGGTTGAGCACTTTGCTGTGTTGTTGGTGTTGTTGTGATTTCATGATTTTCGTTTGTTATTTGGTTTGGCACATGTGAAGAGGATGTGTATTTTATAATATGCTATTTTGCTGGGATTTCTTGGTAGTGTGACTGTGTTATCTGTTAATCAACTCATACTTATGTAGCAAAGTATCTTGCGCTGGCGACCGCATGTATTATATTGGTGCTATAGTGTCACATGTTGACTTTTTTTCTGAGTGGTGAGAGGATGCACAGGACTGATGTATTTTTAGGGTGATTGATGTCGATAAAATTTAAAAAATTGTTGACCCAGTAAAAATTGTGAATCACATCCAAAATTGAAATATCTTAATTGGATGAGAGAGCTTCTTAAAAAATCGTTAACCCGGTCAAAATCATGGACCAAATCCAAATATAACACCTCAACTGAACGGGGTGACTCTAAAACTAGGAAGCATATGACCGACTCAAAATCGTAAATCAAATTCTAAATTGAATACCTTAACTGAACAAGAGAGCTTCTTGAGAAATCGTTGACCAATTAAAATCATGACCAAATCCAAATGTAACATTTCACTTGAATGGGAGGGCTTTACAATTAGGGAGCATAGTGTATTAGATGATTTCGGATATACTTCCACAAAATTTCATAGTTCGCAAATATTAGTTGAAGTTCAGTAAGATAGATTTCAGGTCAACTCGACAATGATTTCAAACACTTTCAGACACATTCCAATCATGTACAGGCCAATTTCAATCATGTTTTGGTATATTTTAGAAACATTCGCCATTGTACATTCAGTCATGCTTCACAAACCATCCACAAACATATCATTGTGCGTTCATTCATGAATATTCTACAAAAACATTCCCGCTCCCTTCGCTCTCCAGGGGAGCGGCCCGAGCGTACCCTAACACCGTCGTCGCCACCCCACCCGTTCCTCCCCACCTTCCTCGCCGCCGTTAGGCATCTCTACTGGGCAAAGCCCGTGCAACAGCCAGCAGCGGCGAGCCTCTCTCGTGCGGATGTGTTCTAGGACCGGCCCTGGACGGCGAGGTGCGCTCGACAAGGATGGACGCGGGATCTTCCTGCAGTGGTGGTGGTTGCGGTGGCCGCGTGTGCAGCTCGACGGCCGGAACTAGGAGCGATGTGTGCCCGGGGGCTGGAGACGCTAGGCACAGGGCCCCGGCATGCGTGGTCTTTGGTGCTGGGCGGGTCCCCTTCGTCCTTGGCGTTCCTCAGTGGCGCTCCTTGGTGGATCGTGCGGTGGCCGAAGGTGCTTGGCGGGTGTGTGGTCACCGGATTTGGCCGTTGTCCTGATCTGGCTTCTACGTGCCTTCCCGTGACTCAACCCGTCGTCTCCGCATGGCGCGGACGGCGGCGTGGCACTCATCCCAGAACCCTCACTCGCGGGTGATCTTTAATTAGCGTCGGGTGCTCAGGCCCTTAGCAGCGACGAGGAAACCTGATGTTGTTCGAGGGTGCGGTTGTTGCCAATGGTACGTGGGCCTATCAGATCTGATTGATGTGCCCCGCGGTGGCCCTGGTGTTGCTCTGCTTCCAGCTCCGCATGGTGCTTGTGACGGCGGCGGATCTGCACTAGCTTTTCTGTGGTGGTGGCTTCTGCTTGGTCATGGCGTGATGGCTTTGTGGGAGGTGTGCGGGCTAGCCGAGGTGAAGTGTGTGGGGGGTTTGGTGTTGGGTAGTGCTCCGGGCTAAACCTTGTCGGGCTTTTGCCAGCTGATGGCGTCAACGACAATCGGCGTTGTTTCACCTCCTTGGAGGCGTCGCCGTGGAGTTCACTCCCTGCACACACTTAGATCTAGCTCTTCGGGTGAAGGCCTAATGCCCGGTCGGGTCAGGCGTCGACATCGTCATTGTCGCTTCCCCCTTGGGGGCATCGCCTTGAAGAGCATTGGATCCCGATTGCACGCTCCATGGGCTCGACGTTCCCGGCATTGCAGTCAGCTGGTGTATGTCCGGCAGTGTGGATGTTTGTGCGGCTTCTTGTGTGATAACGATGGCGGCTTCGAGCGGAGATGGCTTGCTGATGGCTCTGAGGGCTTCTTCGGTGGTCCTTGATGGTCGAGTTGGAGTCGCCCTAGTGGAGGCGTGAGGACGATGACATCGGGCTGCAATCTCGACGACGCTTTTCTCCTCGACGACGTGTGTGCGTTCTTGTGTGGGTTGTCAGGTTATCCAATGTGTCTTGTTTTTGTGGGCGTGAAGCAATAATTTTTCGTTCGATTTTGCGTTAATTAACCGGCCAATTCTCTTCGACCTTTTTAAACGAATCGGCCCTAAGAGCATCTACAACTGGACCCCTCAAATCCGTCTCAAACGCCCGGGCAGATCGCCCGGTCACTGGCCAGTCACGAAAATGCGACCCAGACGGGTCTCTCAAATCGGCCTCAAACGCCCGGACTGACTGACACCCCCCATATCCAGCCCAAAT
>CBMN010036021.1:0-14970 GCA_000582825.1 Hordeum pubiflorum
GCGGCTAGGGTTGCGGAAGCTGTTTAGGCAAGGATCGATACGGTGAATGATACCATGTTAGTTTGGAGAGAAAAGATTGTGTGCATCGATAATTCTCGTTGATCATGCACCAGGCACATATATAGGTACAAGGGGTGCGACCGGTGTCTTGTCTCCCAAGAAACAAATAAATACAGAAGGCAGAGAGACACTACAGGTACGACATACAAACCCGGACCTACATACGTACTAACTATGCTGATCGATCAAGATACACCGTTAGCAATAACCTGGCTTCTGAATTTGTTACCGAGACACAGAATTCAGAAGCTGATCGGGACCCTTGCTTGGGTAAGCCCAGCCGAGCAAGAGATGAGATGTCTTGCAGCGAGGATAGTGGAGCATCTAGCGGGTCACCTCAACCTTGCTCACTTTCCAGGAGCACTGGAATGCATATCCAACCTCTTTGACACCTATCAGAACAATGCTGATCAAGAAGCTCACCATTCACCATTTCTAATTACGCGTAGCAAGCAGAGGAGAAGGACAGGTTTCGTAAACGAAAATTTTGCTGCTGACCCACTGGAAGATAAAGATGGTAACCCAAATGAAGGAGATAAAGATGGTAGCTTCACCATGTTCACAATATTCGCCACATTCAAAAGTCTGCATGAAAGACGCCATTCTGCCATACAACAATTCAAAAAGGAGAGGGAGAATTATGAAGAAACTGATAAGGATCTGGTTTTGATAGGCTTGAGAATTCTAGAGAAGCTGGTTCACAACAGACACAACTGCACACTGATATACAACACCAAGGATCTTCTTTCAAAAATAGTCGCGCCAGTCAGTTCCAACAAATTAGTAGAAGATATCAAGAGCAATGCCACATGGACCAAGGTAGTAGGCTGGTCACTGAAGGTGGTGAGCCAGTTCATGGGTTGTTCAGGAAGCACCAGCATAATGATGCACAGACTGATTGCGAACAATGGTAATGCAGTAACAAACTTGGAGGCCATACTAGATATGGATATGAAGAGCAACAGTGTTATCAAGCTACAGATGCAAGCTATAGAGGTTCTTACACGAATAGCCTTGCATCATCCAGCAAATAATTCTGCTACAAAGAGAAGGGACAAAATTATTGAGAGGGCGCTGCACATCTTTCTTACTACAGATTGGATAAAGGATTATTTGAAAGATGAGAAAAGGAAGCTGGATAATACTTCACCAACATCGTCAGCATTAACATATATGACCAGTATAGAAAAAGGGGCTGCAGAAGCACATGTGAAAAAGAGGATGAAAGAAGCTAAGGAATCTGCAAGCCGGCTTAAAGAAAAGGCAGGTGAAGCATTGGCCATGCTGTCCAGTGATTCAGAGGCTGTCAAGAGCTTCAAAGGATGCAAAAATAACGAAGTTGGTCGTCTTACTGAGTTGCTCAACTCCAAAACAAGTGCAACAGATACTATACCAAAAGAGATTAAGATTGGCTGTCGTATTAGCGCAGCAGTCATCTTGAAGCATTTGAGCAACTATGACAGGAAACCAACCTTACGGATGGTATGCCTGAATGCATATACAACATATTGGTGTTCCTTTTATCTAATTAATTAAAGTAATCAAAATCCTTATAACACCCATTGCACGCTACAGGTTTTCAGCAATTAACTATTTTTGAGCTAAACTTGTATGTGTGTATAACATTCCAGGTACTCGCGGAATTGCTTCCTATGCAAGCAGAATTGAATACTACAACCACGCCCAGGTGGTGGGAGCGTGCCATCCCTTCTTGCATTACAACGACATAGAAAACCAAGGTGACGCTGTGAAAGACAAGCCTTCCAATTTACAGAGCCACCACATCCAGCAATATGAGGAGAGGAGGCTGCAGGCGGAGCTGTTATCATTCGTCGCAACAATTCATGAAGGCAACAATCTTGATTTTGCAACAATATTAATGTCACTTACACCACCGGCTACCAAGGAGGACTTTGTGGTGAGGCTCAAGAACATGGTGGAGGACAGCATGTATGCCACCCCTGCGTGCTTGGCAATACAGAAGCTCACTTGCAAGCTGGTTATAGAATTCAGCCAGCATGATGAAATGGTCGAAATGATCGACAGGCATGATATCGTTGGCACATTATCGGAGGCTTCAGAGATGATGGCCGAGCTTGAGAGCAGCATGCTTTTCGCTGGCGTCCATCATGACAGCCATGGGGTTCCTCTGAAGCCTCTCTCCTCAGTTCTCGCTAAAAATGCAGAAGATCTTTTGGCACAGAGGAAACAGGCTCTGGGCATCAACACACCACCTGCCGTTGTACCAACACAATGATTGCTACATTACGTAGTGTCTTTGTATGTTCAAAATATTGAAACGGGTATTGGTCCTTGCTGCTTTTTTCTGTTGTTTCATTTTCGAATTTGTGAGTCTTTGCAATAATAGGCTGCGTGCACCATCAGGTGCAGAGGTCCAGAGTATAATTCTTGCATTCGAAATTCGGGTACGACTTCTGCATCATGGCAAGATACAAGGGCACTGTATAATTTGTATGTGTGCATCGCAGTGTGAAGCAATATATGGTTTTCCCTATCATTTGAGGAACGAAGATGTGCTCATTGCTATTGATTCATAATATAATTTCCGTCCTCCACATTTAATTTTCTGAATTCTATTGAAAATCGTGAGGGCCGCCTAGATCGTTTCTACATCTAGTTGTTTTGGTTTGCTCTGTGAAGCAATATATTGTTTTCCCTATCATTTGAGAAATGAAGATTTGCTAATTGCTATTGATTCATAATGTAATTGTCGTCCTCCACATTTCAGTTTCCTGAATTCTACTGAAAAACTGTGAGAGCCGCCCAGATCGTTTCTACATCTGGTTGTCTTGGTTTCCTGTGTGAACTAGCTATGCTAATTGCCAAAGGCATCGACATAACAGCAGGGGCTATCTACCGCCGCCGCGCACGGCTACTGTGCCGCTCGAAGCCCAGCCTCCGGTCAGAAATGAGCAACCGCGCCCCCTGTCCTCCCCGTCGCCCTTCTGCTCGAATCAAGCAGCCGCGAGTAGCCCGTGCCTCACCCAGTCACTCTCGTCTGCCCTGAAAAAATCGAGCGACCGGCAGCGACACGCCACCCCGATCCCCTCTCGTGCCCACTCGCCGGCGGCCGTGCCGGAACTATAAACAAGGAGTGGAATAGATTCGTACCTCGTCCTGGTGAGCGCGGGCCCCTGCAGCGCTGATTCCTGCGGCCACCGGTGCGAAGGAGGGGAGACACGCGACCGCCGCCATGCGAGCGACGAAGATGACAAACTCGATACCAAGGGAGAGCGCCATGGCGTGACTATGCTGTTGACATTAACGCTAATAGTACGAGCTTATTAATATTAGGGGCTCCAACTTAGGGATCCTGTGTTTTTATGTGTACTATGCTCTAACCATCCCTCTCTAATTTTCCTCATATTTTAATTTTCATATGTACACTACACAAACTAAATGGATTATACAGCAAAAAAAAACTACCACATTACACGCGTTGACCACAACAAACTACCACTTTTTTTATTTTTTCAAAATGCTACCACAAAATTGATTCGCTGTTTCAAAAAAATCAAATGACGATGTAATTTAAAAATAATCCGGTTTATGTCAGGTCGGGCCCGTTCCTAAACAAACCGCTTGTTTGACCGTTAACTTACATGTGGGTCCCACATGTAAGTGTGCTCTCTCTCTCTCTCCCTTGTCTTTCTTCTCTCCCTCTTCTTCCCTGCTCTCTCTCTCTACCAGGGCCGGCCACCACGACGCCCGGTACAGCCACGGCCGCCGCCGCCGGGGCCGGCCACCACGACGCCCGGCGCAGCCACGGCCGCCGCCGCCGGGGCCGGTCACCACGACGACAGGTGGAGCCACGTCCGCGGACGCCGGGGCCGGCCACCACCACGCCCGATGCAGCCACGGCCGGCCCCCACCACGCTCGGCGCAGCCACTGGGCCGGCCACCACCACGCCCAACGCAGCCACGGTCGGGGGCGGCCACCACCACGCCCGACGCAACCACTGCTCGCGGCCACCGGGGCCGGCCACCACCACGCCCGGCGCAGTCACTGCTCGCGGCCGCCGGGGCCGCCCGGCGCAGCCACGGTCGGTGCTGGCCACCACCACGGTCGGGGCCGGCCACCACCACGCCGGCGCAGCCACTGTTCGGAGCGGATCGCCGATGGTCGCAAGTTGAGCCGCCGCCGCCGCTGCTTCCCGCCGGCCACGGCCAGAGCAACGCCGGCCAACCAGCAAAGGTCCCTTCTTTGGCTCCCGCGACTAGCTCGCCGGCGAGGACCCGATTGCTTTTTATTTTTATTTTTCAGGGACCCAAATGCTTTTTATATTTTTTTTAGGGACCCGATTGCATTTCAAAAATTATTTGGGCCCACCTGTCATAACCTGTCAATGGTCAACCTAACGGTCAACCTGACGAGTGGACCCAAGCTGTCATAGTAACGTTTAAAGTTAATTAACATAGTCATCAGTGCAGCATGATAGTTTTTCGGAACAGCGAATCAATTTTGTGGTAGCATTTTGAAAAAATTAAAAAAGTGGTAGTTTCTTGTGGTCAACGCATGTAATGTGGTAGTTATTTGCTATATACTCAACTAAATGAGATACATTTGGGCACCACAATCATTCATACATTTGAATTCAACGGTATTTCAAATATTCAGACACTACAGTTCCAATCTGAAGTTCAAATTGCTCGCAAACCCAAAGCACAAACAATGCCAAACTCACCTTGTTGGTCGTCCGAACGCTTGGTGTAGTGCAGGAGCGGGGGTGGATGTAGCCAAGTGCCGGATGTAGAGGGTGGGTAGAGTTGGTCGTGGCACACTGGGAAAATAACAGGTGCTCCGGAAGTTTAGATGCTCCAGTGATACGAGCTATCTGTGTCAGTTGGTGTTAGGAATATGCCGTAAAAGACAATAATAAAATTGTTATTATCATATTTCCTTGTCTCTTGTTCTTGATAAATGTTTATTCTCTATTGGGGCTCGACGAAGACTAAGCTCGGGCAAGGTGAAACATGAACATATCTACATTGTTATGAGTATAACCAAGAAAATACGAGATACCGCTGTGTTACTTGTGTAGCAACGTGAGAGTTCATACTGTTAGCAGGATAAAATTGTCCACCCGAAAAGAAAAAAAAGCAAGATAAAATTGTAACATGTTCATTGCTTCGCGGGGAAATCAACGAGACCATGGTGTTTGGGCGGCCGGCTCACCGTCGTTCTAGTCTCTGGTCGATGTCTCGGATTCTAGTTCGGCTCTGTGGGTGTATGCAGGGACCTGGAAGGGTTCAGCGTAATTTTCTTTTCATGGGGCTCTTTTCTGCAAAGTTTCCTTGTCAAGGGTCTCTCTGATTGTTTCTGCTTTGGGTCTACGTGTGTGCTGTTTCTCTGGTGTTATTTGCTGGCACGTTGAACCTTTGCAAAACAAAACGAGGATAGCAGAAAGGGTTACGTCTGCATTTAAAAAGGTAAACGGCCGGCGCGCCGGCCGAACCTTCGGCCGGTCAAGCGCGACCCGCGTGATATCCTTTCATCGTGTGGCTGGCCAGGCACGCGGCCTTTCTCGCGTGGTGGGACCGGGCCCACCAACCGCTAACTCCTCGTCTTATCCTCTCGCCATCAACGCCAGCGGCTGCACTGCTTCCTCTCTCTTTTCCACACATCGGAGACCACCATGCGCAAGTTAGATTAGGCAAACGGGGCGAGGCAGTGGGGACTTTTTGGCTGCAAGTCGTCCTCGGTTGCCTTGTTCCATGTTCCATGTCCTTGCAACTCCGACGATCCCTGGTGGAAGATTTTCTCCCGTCTTCGATTTTGCTCACACGGTTTGTAGCTTTCTGAATCGCTGGTAGCAGCTTTTGGACTAAACCGATTGAATCCTTTTTACATCACTTCTAGTTCCAGCTTTCGTTCAAATGGATGGTTTTTTGCATCTTTTTTCCCCAAATCACTGGTTCCAGCTCCCCAAATCACCGTTTGAAGCTTTTTATTCAGCAGGTTGTAGCTTTTTTGGATTTTCAGTCCAGTGCTGGAACCATTGGTTGGGGATGTTACAAGCAGTGGCATTTTTTGCTGGAACCAAGTTCTTTTTTTTGCTGAAACCGTCCTAATTTTTCCTTGTGTTTGATTTGCTGGAATCAGTCTAAAAATTGCTACCACTGTCTTTCGATTTTGCTGGAATCACCTTTTTATTTTGCTTCAACCCGATTTTCCTGGAACCGCATTAATTTTCAGCTCCCCAAATCATCGATTGTAGCTTTTTTGGATTTTTAGTCTAGTGCTGGAACCGTTCAGGCTAGTGCTGGAACCACTGGTTGGGGATGTTACAAGCAGTAACATTTTTTGCTGGAACCATGTTCATTTTTTGCTGGAACCGGTCCTAATTTTTGCTACCACCTTGTGTTTCATTTGTTGGAACCAGTCTAAAAATTGCTACCACCGTCTTTCGATTTTGCTGGAACCGCATTAAAAAAAATTCGGAACCATCTTTTTCTTTTGCTTCAACACGACCATGGTAGCTTTTGTGCAGCGACCGGCGGCAAGCTGGCTATGCCGCGACAGCGCGGCAAAGGTGTGGTGGGGGCGAGCGCTGCAGGATGGATGGACGGCCGCGCGCGACGATGCAACGGAGACGTGCGAGGGGAAAAAGATCTGGATGAAAGGGTCACGTTGACTTAATCTAACGGTCACGCGCAGACCAATCTGACGGTGGGTGGTCGACCGGCCCAAAGTTGCGCGGATGCGCCGGCGCAGATTACTGCCCATTTAAAAAGGGGGTTGGAACGAGGCCAGTGGCTAACAGTCCAGCCGTCCGACGTGGATAGCCTGAGATCAGGCTGCAGGTGGGAGTGGGCTGCGGTGGGACTCATTGATCCATCCCACTTAAAAGTGTTTAGTTTTTTTTATTTTAAGTAAACTTAAAAGTGTTTACTGGGCACCCGTGGGACACATGCATCCAGAATTTGATGGGCTATTCCAGTTAACCCACCGGGAACCCACTAGACCCACTTCTTCTAGCCCCTGTTAGTTTGACGAAGAACAACAAAGAGGACGGTCGCACCAGAGCGATGGAAATCCCACTGGCATGGATTCCTGTTCGTTCGGAGCTAAACCCGACCACGCGTCGCGGCGGCACTAGGTAACGGGCGGACGAGCAGCGCCCACAGCTGCGTCATGAACTCGCCGCCGGCGCCGTGCACCTCGGCGTGGATGTCCACGTTGTCCAACGACGCGAGGAACAGCAGGAGCTCCGCCCAGAACTCGGCCAGCACCGCCCACCGCCGCCTGTAGTCCTGGCCCACGGCCGCCCCCAGCTGCCCCGCCCAGCAACGCCGCCTTCTCCACGATGGTGCTGCTCCACACCCTCCATGTAATTCTGCTCGTCGGCGTCGGTCTTGTGCAGCCTCATGAGGATCTCGTCCTTGTTCCTTCATCCGGCGAGGCGGCACCACCATGTCAAATATCTGCTCACTAATTTTCGTGGGTTGTCCCACTGTGCCCACTAATTTCTAATGGGACTGGGTGGGTCGAGGTGGGACGTCCACGGGCAGTCCCACTGCAGCCTGAGCCTGAGAGCTCCCCCTAATGGCAATGATGACCGCCAAACAAATATCAGAGGATGGCTAGCAAACCCAAGAGAAACTAGAGGACTGCCGCTCCACCACCATTACCATACCACGGACGAAAATGTCTAGCAGAGTACCGCGGAGGGGCGGAGCATCTGGAAACCAGAAGGAGAAGCTGGAGCACCAGGGCGTGGGAGATGAGCTCGAACCTTTCTCCAAGGAGGAGCTTCAACGGCGGCCAGAAGTAAGGGTCATCAACAAGTATGCACTCGCCAGGGCCTACGTCCGAATTGGCCTCAAAGGCCTGAGCGCCCTGGCTCTCTTGGGGGCGACCGTGGTCCTCCTCGGCGGATTCGTCTCTGATCTGACTTCGTTTGATTTTCAGTATGTGGCCGTCATCGCACTCCTGCAGGCCGCCGGGTTAGTGCTTAGCATTCAGCTCTCTCTTGTATGCAACATTTATTTTTGTTTTTCTATTGAACTCCTACTGTCGACGCTAAGCAAGGCATACATCTCCTCATTAATTCCTGACATACAATTTCTAAATTTAGAGACATTAAAACTCTGCAGCCTAGGAGCTCTCTCACGCCATCAACGTCTAGAGGCTGGAGCCATCCGTTTTCATGATAATATGACTTGAAACCAAATGTGATTAAAACACTATACATAGAGCCAACAACGGGCATTCGTTGCCAAAAGAAAAACCCCGAAGAACATTCTCTATACCATATTGAATGTCTTACCTGATAGATATTTGGTCAAGCCACCTTGACCAAGTATTGGCTCGCCGGAGAAGCTATTGTGAAAGAGCTTAGCAACTAAACTCATCAATGTATAGGTGCTTACTTTGGAGTAAATTGTATTTTCATCTAGGTATGCGTGCCTAGCATTGTTTCGTCCTGGGTCACAAACACTTCTCTCTCCTCTTAATTATCTTGCCACATCAGATATTTTGTCTACTTGACAGCCTTAAAACCTCTTACAAGGTGGAGCACTGGGAATAGCCTGATGACTTTCAAGTTGTGTTCACGAAGCTTGCATGGAGATATGTAGGCTGCTAGCCTTCTAGCATTGGTTTTCATCCTCAAAAGGACTCGAATCTCAACTTAAATCCACCGCGACAAGGCCTGACTACAACAACTATCTGACAGGAGCTTATGTTGTCTTGGATCTCCAAATCTTTTCATTCTGGCTCTCCCCTGCCGGCAGCTCCTGACCTCTGTTCCTATCGGCGAAAGAAGGTGTGGCTTTGGAAGTGATCAATACAGAAGAAAAAAATCCCCCGGGATCCACCACAGGTTGGGTTTGAGAGGGTAGCATGATCTCAGTCTTCAACCCCGAATGCACCGCCCGAGGAGCCCGACAGGGAAGACGGAGAAAGCAGTGAGCAGACCGCTCGACACAGAACTAACAAGCCGGCACTAAGCGCTCACCAATGGATGGAGTAAAAAAAACAGTTCACATATTCCCTGACAGCAAAATAACCCACACGTCCTAGAGTTCCTATTCAATGTGCATTGCGTCAAAGGATGACCAGACGTGCACGCCCAGGATGCTTGCTTCCACTAGCAGGTCAGTCGGCCTAGTTGGGCTTCGGCCCATCCAGAGAAGCGAAGGGAAAAATATAGAGGAAGGAAAACTGAGGAAAGGTAGAGAGAATATATAAATTGTCTCAAATAAAAAATAAATCTTCAAATTTTACAAAAGGTTGTAAAAATAATAAAATGTTCGTGAAAATTAAATATGCTTACGGATTTGGAGAAAAAATGTTCGTGAATTTGAGAAAATGTAAGAGAATTTAAAAATTGTTCACGAATTTAAGGCCTCCTTTGGTTCATAGTATATGAATATTTTAGGAATTGGAAAGTCCTTGGAAATGAGATGACATGTATCTCAAAAAAAAGTAAGCCCGATGCACGTAACTCCCACTTGTGCAGGGACCGGGGAAGAGTCCAACCATTTTGGGTTTTGGGTCTTTTGTACACATTTTTTTCTCTACATTTCTTCAAGTGGCTGTTTCTAGAACTCAAACCACAACCTCATGGTAACAAGGCAACAACTCTACCATTGCACCAAAGATTCCATTCAGGACATGTATCTCAATCCTATAGAAAAATAAGGAAATCCTTTTGTTTGTAAGACAGGCATTTCTCCATCAAGTCTTAGCTAAAATAAAATCCATTGAAATATGAAGGATAAGAACCAATCCTATGTAGGAATGAAGGGGGGTTAGATCATTTGCCCCACTTTACATGGGGTTAAATGATTTGCCCCAGGGTTGTTTCAATGCCAAGTGGCCCCGGCCCTACCCGTCAATCTCGGGAGAGGGGGTGGTGGTAAATCATCAAACTGAAAAGTAAAATGTGGGTTAAGGTCAAATTTCTCTGGGAATGAATATGAATCCATTCCTATACAAACCAAATAGCTCAAAAGGAAATTTTACTATAGGAAGAATTCCTACAAAATTCCTATAAACCAAAGGAGGCTTAAAAGATGTTTGCGGATTTATAAAACGATGACGATTTTCAAAAAATGCTTCCCGAATCCAAAATTGTTCTAGAGTTTATTTTTTCATAAATTTAAAAAATGTTCATGATTTTTTTAAAATGTTCCCTGCTTTTAAAAGAAGGTCCCCAAAATTCAAAGTTGTTCACGAATTTGAAAAATATTCTCAAATTATTATTTTTTCTAAATTTTAGAAAATATTCTAGAATTTGTAAAAAAAAACATGGATTTAAAAAAATCTAAATTCAGAAAAAATTCATGAATTTTAAAAATTACACGAACTTGATCTAAGGAAAAATAAAAAGGAAAAAAAAGTAAAATCAACAAAACAGAAACACACACAAAGAAAACCTGGTCTAGAGAAGGTTTAGAATCTTACCAAACTCGGTGGGAGAAAGACAACCTGTACAGGATTTGTCCATCAATCACCATGGGAGCGCCAGGTTATGTGTGAATAGATCCAACCGCAATCCACAACCGATCTACTCTGTGACAATCTGCAGGAATGCTGTCGTCATGGCGTACATCTGAATTGGCCTGAGCACCTCTTATACGCCTCCGATATGAGGAGGATATATATTATTTTTTTTGTCTCTGACCTTCATCGCATTCATGCAAGCCACCGGGTTAGTGTTTAGTATTCAGCTCTCTTATATACGTATTACTGTATAAAAGCAACCAAATAATTTACATGGATCGGAAAGCCTGGCTCCGATCCAAACACAGGCCCTTGGTCAACACCAAAAGTTTGTTAAGGCAGCCTCTGGCTGTATTCCAAACAGACCCTTTATACATAGAGCTAATTAAGACCAGCCCATCTGAAGATGCCCTTGTCGTCATTAAGATTAACCAAAGCTAGCTTCTCACACAAGAAATTACCGGACATTAATTCCGGCCCCTTGACTTCTTTTCGAAAAGGGATTTAAACCTTCATAAGAACCTCCCAAAATTGGGTATCATGTTCTTTTTGTTTGACGACATTCTTAATTTTCATGTTGACCTTGTGTCTTAACTCCTAACCTACTTTGAACAAACACAGGCTATCTAACGTGATGCTAGATGCTCGCCTGAAGCTCCTTTGGGGTTGGACTGCTTCTCTCATACTTGACATTACATCTTGGGGAGAAAAACGTCATGATGAACGTCAGTTGTGTATGAAACAATGGGTGAGGAGACAAGTACATATACTCCAACAAAAAATAACAAATATCTCTCTGTTCGTGGTATTTTGCCCAGTGTGGTACTTCGCCTTGATTGGACCAATTTCGTGTGTTATGCTGTCGATGTCTGGTGAAGCAATAGCACAGCAAGAGTATGGAATCACCGACCGAGATGAAAGTAAAGCAAACTTGAAGCCGGCGCTGATCTTATTCTACCGGGTATCACTTGCTCAGAGTGCACTATCCTTTTTTAGTGTGATATTTGAATTGGTTGCAGATGTATGGTTCAGGAAAGTTTTTAGCCAACAACATGGTTTCAACCCCAAAGTACTTCATGGATACTTGCGTGAAACCAAGCAGATGTGTGTAAACAACATCGCGTCCACGGAGAGCTGGAATTTGATCACATATGGTGCCGGCTTGCTAGATTCTCAATTACCGGAGGACTATGCGTCTGGAGGAAGGGTACTAACTATGCTGATTGATCAGGGTATGTCTTCATCGGTAAGATGGCTGCTGATTAGGTCACCGAGACAAAGAATTCAGAAGCTGATCGGAACCCTTGCTTGGAGAAGCCCAGCCGAACGAGAGATGAGATGGCTTGCAGCGAGGATTGTGGAGCCGCTCGCTGGTCACCTCAACCTTGCTCACTTTCCGGGAGCATTGGAATGCATATCCTCACTCTTTGACACCTCGTGCCATAACAACGATTATCAAGAAGCTCTCCATTTGTCATTCCTAATTGAGCGTAGCAAGAAGAGGAAAAAGACATTCCAAAACAAAAAAATTGGTGTCTGCTTCCCAAAATTGATTCGCCACTGGGCTGCAGAGAATGGTGGCACCCTAAAGCAGGGGGAAAGTGGTGAGGATCTGCTCTTGCCAGGCTTGAGGATTCTAGAAAACCTGACTCACAACAGACATAACTGCACACTGATATACAACACCAAGGATCTTCTTTCAAAAATAGTTGCGCCTGTCAGCTCCAACAAATTAGTAGAAGATATCAAGAGCAACACTGCATGGACCAAGGTAGTAGATGGATCACTGAAAGTGGTGAGCCGGCTCATGGATTCTTCAGGAAGCACCGGTAAAGAGATGTGCAGCCTAATTGCAGAAGATAGTGATGCAGTCAAAAACTTGGAGGCCGTTCTGGACATGGATACAGAAAGAAACAACAGTGTCATAGAGCTACAGATGCGAGTTATGGAGGTTCTAACAAAATTAGCCTCGCATCATCCAGCAAGTACTTCTGCTACAAAGAGAAGAGAAAAACTAATTGAGAGGGTGCTATACATCTTCATTAGAACAGATTGGATAGAAGATTATTTGAAAGATGAGAAAAGGAAGATTGACAAATCAACTACAAGCCAACAAAAGACACTATCAAGACCGCCAATGGGAACATGCATGAACAATCTTGTTAACAAGGTCAATGGAGCACGGGCAGAAGGGAAGATGTACAAGCAGGCCACAGATGCACATGCTGTAAAGAGGATGAAAGAAGCAAAGGGAACTGCAAGCCGTCTTAGACAAAAGGCTGGTGAAGCATTGGCCATGCTGTCCGGTGATTCAGAGGCTATCAAGAGCTTTGCAGGATGCAAAGATGCCCATGTCCATTGTCTTACTAAATTGCTCGACTCCAATAAAATGACCTTTGAATGCGAAATAAGTCCAACAGATACTGTTCAAATAGAGATCAATATTGGTTGTCGTATTAGTGCTGCAGTCATCTTGAGGCATTTGAGTCACAACGTCAAGGAACCAGCATTACTATTACTGAAGGTGTGAATGAATGCTCATATGACATTCCTTTCCTCTAACTAATTAAAGTATAAGCAAATTTTATATAGAACCCACTGTATGCCAGAAGTTTTCCGGCAATTAACTATATTCCGCTAAACTAATATGTGTGCACTATTATTGCAGGTACTCGCAGAATTGTTTCCTGTACAAGCAAAAGCGAGTAGCACACCCCGTTGTTGGGAGCGCTTGCTTCCTATCTGTTGCAGAAATGACATTGAAAACCCAATGGATGTTAGGAAAAAAGAGTTGCCCTCTTCACAGAGCCACCTCATCCAACAATGTGGGGAGAGGAGGCTGCAAGCAGAGCTGTTATCACTCCTCACAGCAATTCGTACAAGCAGCAACCTTAATTTTGCAAGCGTGTTGTTGCGGGCGCAGCCGGTTGCTCAGTTCGAAGAATTTGTGTTGAGGTTGAAGAAGATGGTAGAGGACAACATGTATGCCACCCCTGCGTGCTTGGCGATACATAAGCTTAGCTGTGATATGGTTATAGAATTCATCCAGGATGATCAAAACGTCGAAGTGATAGACAGGCACAATATTGTTGGTACATTAATGGAGGCTTCAGAGACAATGGCTGGGCTTGAGAGCCGCATGCTTTTTGCTGGCGTCGATCGTGACTGCCACGGGGTTCCTCTGAAACCTCTCTCTTCTGTCCTCGCAAAAAACGCAGAAGATCTTCTGGCACAGAGGAAACAGGCTCTGGGCATCAACATTGCGCCTGCCACTACCAGTGCACAATGATTTCTGCATTACAGATTATCTTATTATGGTAAAGCTATTGAAACTGGTACTGGTGCTTGCTATTTTTTCGTTTATTAATTTTCGAATTTGTGAGACTTTGCAATAACAGGCTGCGTGCACCATCAGGTGCAGATGTCCAGAGTATAATTCTTGCATTCTAAATGCGGGTATATCTTCTGCATCATGGCAGATCCAAGGGCTTTGTATAACATGTATGTGTGCATCACAGTGTGTAGCAAGTAATATATGGTTTTCCCTATCATTTGAGCAGTGAAGATGTGCTATTGGTTCATAATATAACTGTCGTCCTCCACATTTCTGTTTCCTGAATTCTACTCAAGTAAAGAGCCGCCTAGATCGTTTCTACATCTGGTTGCCTTGGTTTGTTGTATGAACTAGCTATATGTCAAAGGCCTCGACATAACAACAGGGGCTATCCACCCGCTGGGCTCCTGCCCCGCTCGAATCAGAGTAACCGCCGCCGCGCCTGCACAGCCTCCGGCCAGAAACGAGCACGGAGCACCCGCGAACTAGCCCGCGCCCCCTGTCCTCCCCGTCGCCCCTCCACTTGAATCGAGTAGCCCGTGCGGCCGTGCCTCACCCAGTCGCTCTCCTCTGCCCCGGAAAATCGAGCGACCGGCGACACGCCACCCCTATCCCCTCTCGTGTCCGCTCGCCGGCGTCGGTACCGGAACTATAAATAAGGGGAGGGGCGGATCCGTACCTCTTCTTAGTGAGCGCGCGGCCCTGCAGCGCCTGATTCCTGTGGCCGTCAGTGCGAATGAGGGGAGACACGCGACCGCCGCCATGCGAGCGACGAAGATGACAAACTCGACAGCAAGGGAGAGCGCCGCGGTGTCACTATGCTGTTGAGATTAACCGCTAATAATCCTTGCTTGTTTATTAGAGAAAACGCGATTTATGGGCTGGCACATTGTCGGGACCCCGATCCTAAGCCATAAGAATCTAACATGTAACACTTCATATTATTTTGCGGCCTCACGCACGGTTATCACCACGGCTGCCACCTTACCTGGGTCGGAACCGTTTGCCCCTTTTGGCTCACGAATGTGAATATGTCGCTAGCATTNNAATGTCAAAGAACCCGGGTCGACAACCCAAATAGCACATCCGTACAGGAACAAGCATA